>QYTT01091412.1:62211-115267 GCA_006980735.1 Dasypogon diadema
AACCATCACCAATTCGTCGTTTTGTTGAAGTGACTGCACTACACTGGAAAAAAGAATGAAATATTGTAAAAATGTAAGTGATATACCTGCATTATGTATAGTTGTTTTTTTTACACGATTGAGCACGCACGCACGTCTGAATCAATAACAAATTATTTTAGGCGGAAGTAGAAGCTGCTTATAGATTTTTTTTAAAAAAGATGCAGTAATATTGTATTGTGAAATTTAGCCTTGGCCACGTTGCTATACTATTTATAATTAATTTCAAAATAAATTTAGGTAAATAACTTGAGCAATACTAAGAAGTGAAGAAATTTTCTGCCATTGATTCTTGGCTTTATGTCACGGTGTCTAAAAACGATAATTTTCCGCTGAAGAGGAACGTTACAGCAAACGAAAATTGTGATTGTGAAATTTTGCAAAGTGTACTTTAAAACACTAAATTTCGCCCGAGAGCTGTAGACTGCGGTGTTTATTGCTTGTAATACAGAGTGAGGAAGATGGAAGGTGTCAGGCGAGACATCGTGAAAAAGCATTCACTGCCTGCCTTAGGAGCTGAACCGTCGTTCTGTTATTGCTTTGTCGATGCCATTAGAGTCTTTGATATATTACTTGCGGCCACATTAAGAAGATATAAATTACGAAAAGAGCCCAACTTAGATTTTATAAAAATATTTACTCCATAAGACGATGAAAAATATTTTCAATAGAAAGCAGTCCTTCGTACAATCAAAAAGTTAATTCTGGTATTTGGAAATTTGTTAATTTGCCGTATTTCTTGAATCGTCTCCTTTTATCGATTTGAGAAAAGCTCGTTAGCTACTAACTCAGATAAATACTGAATATTAGGAATACACAACGAACAAATGGATTAATAGGACAATAATTAAAATCCAAATAATCCATTTGCCAACATTTCAATGACAAAAGTTTTGATATAAAAGAAAAGCGATTTAGTGAGAAATCTCGGTAGACTTATGCAAGGATATAAAAATGCAACTATTTCAAATTCCAACCAATATACTCAACCGTATTCACTAATAGAATAAAAAACATCATGTGATAACATTTGGGCGAAGGCAGTGTATAATAAGTTTATAAACTCTCATACACCGGCATCGTTGCTGCCAAATTCAATAAAATTCGTTTACTTTGAAAAGCGATAAAAGGAAGGTCAAACACTGAAAACATTACAACGACGCCATTTGTGAATGATTTCAACAAACCATCGGGCATTTTTATTGTGCACACGTTTTTAGTTGTTTACGTTTCAAATAAAATAATCCAATTTTCGCACCTTCCATAAAGAATCAGTTTCCAAGAAGAATTCTATCCAAAAATTAGCTTTTATGCTTTCGAAATCAAGTAAGCGAACCAGACAAATAAAATACGGTTGTAATCGGAAAATGTAATAAAATGATTCACAGGTCATTCTGCATGTTATAAAAGGGGACCCGTACCGACACAACATTTGTTGTTAACAAAATATTTTTCACGTTCTTTTGATTCATCATATGAGGCACAAACATGCGCATGTTATTTTTGTTTACGGTTTACTAATTTATCAGTCGCGTGCTTCTAATTTATTTTACGATTTTACACAACCGATAAGACGATTACTTTTTAGGTTCGCTACTATACAACAACGCGCAGATAGCCAAATCATTTTTAGATGATTTTAAAATTGTGAGGAAAACAGGAAATAGTACTCATTTGAACACAGCACATTTCCACTTCGCCTGTAATTAATTTATGTAAAAAAAAGATCGAGTCGCTGTCTTTAAAATGTAAACGGATGTTTAAGCTATAAAAAGTTATTTTTACATTATAGTACAAAATATAAAACTAAAAATAAAACAAAATAAAATTTGCGTTCACATCACGACATATTTCAAGTGCCATATGAGTTTTTTGGAAATTGTTCCGCATTTGTTACCGATATTAACCAATTTTTTTGGTTACTTGCTTTTGAAATTGTCAAACAGTTTGAAAAAATCATTAACACATGTCTCAATGCTTCAAGCAGAAGTAGTTAAGAACAAATAACCTTTTAATAAGACATGGCAAACCAGTTTTCTTCTATGCTAGTCACTATGACTATATCTTTAATGCAAGACTTTAAATGGTATTCGGAGATTTATTATTTTAACAAGAACATGGGATGCATTTCTTTCTTCTCTGCTGCGTAGTGGCCGTTTATCTGACTTAAATAGAAGGATATCTAAATTCTCTATTTCTAAACTGTTCAAGCCTATGAGCTCCGAACAACCACCACTAACCTTTCATGCTTTTTATGACTTCTTTTTAGTAGGCCTTAGCGTAAATCTATACTACCACAATTACATTTCTGAAGGCCCACGTACAATAAAAAATAAAAAAACTGGAAAAACTCCTACCTGCATGACCAACTTATAAATTTAAAGATTTCGAATTTATTGAAGTGAAATCATGATTTTCAACTTACCTTGATCGAAAGTACTTGGATTAATGTAACTGATTAAGTCTTGATCTGACATCGTTGTAATTTCCTGAGGAATAGCAGTTGTTGTTGGTTGTTGAGTTGTTCCGTTTGTTTGATTTAAACTGGAACCTTGAGGTAATGTGACAGATGCAGCAATTTTCTGCTTTTCCAAATCATTTCTCACCAAAGATACTGCTTGTAAAAGAGATTCTTGATTGCCTGTCGATCTAAATACAATTTATTTTTTTTCAATTAATTTACATTTAATATTTTTAATAAAAATAGTAGACTTACGTTACATTCGAAGCCATTTGATTTGCCTTTTGTAAATTGTGAAGGTATTCATTTTGAGCAGTTCTTGAAACTTCACTTAAAAGAATATTTCCGAGGGACACGTTACTCATAGAAGCTCTTCTGCCCTCGGAAGGCATATCCCTTTGCTCCAGAATTTGATTAGCCATTACATTTGCATTTGGGTCATTAAAATGACCCATATGCTGAGGGATGGACTGCTGCCCCGAACATATTTCAAGTCGTTGCTGGTCATTTGAAACGAGAACTGGAGAACTGGAAGCAGTCTGAGAACTTGAAGGCATATTCAGTATTTGCGAAACAGTCGATTGCTGTTGATCAGTCAGCATTGTATTCGAATTGAGTGATATTAAGGCATTTATGGTAGATTCAGTGCTTATATTTCTCTCCTGATTTGTAATGAAGTCAGCAGCAGCCTTTAGGATCATGTTATTAACACTAACTGGTGAAGTTTTGTTTGTGACGTGCATTTGATCAGTCGGTGGGTTCATAATCATATTGTTGAGAATATTATCTTGTGTGGGCTGTGTACTTAGGTTGATGTCATTTAAAATCGTATTGGCCATGGTCACTTGATTGACGATGAGATTATTTGGGTCAGTGGTTGCAGGACACATCATACTTGGTGAAACAGTGGGATTTAATATCAGATCTGAAGTGATGTGTTCTGTAGCTGAATTTTCTGATTGAGACATTATTTGCATATTGGCTGAGTTTATGGAAGCTGCTGGTTCTGAATTGAGAATTATGTCTTGGGTAATAGGAGAATGAATACTTGTTGAAGACGAATTAGACGATGGGCTCCGTATACATTTCGGCGAATCATTCGGCGGCAAGCTTAACATTTGTGTTAAATTCGCCGGCGAACTGGGATTAGGTAGCATATTTTGTGGAAAAGATTGATCCATATTTGTTGGTTGGTTGGAAGCAATAACATTTATGCTACCCATTTGTGACTGCGGAAACATACTACTGGAATTATTATTCGAAGGATTAACAAATAAGTTATTTACTGGTCCTGAATCGACTGGAGGTTTCAAATCGTTCATGCTGGAATCTAAATTTGGAAAAAACTTGCTGACAGCTTGCTGAGTCTGTGCTGTCATAATTTGTGTTTGAAGCTGGGAAGCAATTTGTTCCTGTTTGACTGCCAAATCCACAACTGACAAATGATTTTGATTTTCATGTGTCGGAAAGCTTGGTAAACTGTTACTATCATTCAATATTGGCATACCCCTCATATCCATGATATCAATGCTCTGCTTTCGGATTCGCTGATATCGCATTTCTTTAATGGAATTTGCATCAACTGAATTTTCACTCGATCCCGGAAATTGATCTAACGAATCTGTCTGCATAGCTTCTGGTGTTGAACTTTGTGAACTTTCATCGAGAATTTCTGTTTTTAATCCAGCTATTTGAGATATTTGATCCGCCATTAATGTTCCAGAATTTGAAGGTCTCCGCACGCCCAAAGGAATTGTTGTTGTTGGTGGAGGCATCATATCGGAATCCATTTCATGTTTAGGTTCAATTACATTTGAGCCCCATAATACTACTGAAGGACATGCTTGCGCTGTAGTGTTGTCCGTGTATCGTGCATCTACAAAATTGGAATGCATTAGATGATTGCAATGGTAACATGCCATTTAAATTAAACACTTAAAACTAATAAAAATTTCTAAATTCCTGAAAAAGAATTAAAACAGTTCTCATCAGCCAGTCATAGAAAGCAATACATGTGTAAAGTGGACAAAGTGTGCTGTCATGTTAAACAACTTTGAAATTCTTTTGGATGATGAGAGTGATCACTTTGAATTATATTCACGCCATACATTCACAGATCATTTTTATGTTTGCATTCAAATTTTCCACTAACACAGGCATTCTTAAAACATTCATACAAATTAGCAACTTCAAATAACAAACTAAAAAAAAGGTTGCAGACACATTTTTAAAGGCATTTCATATTTAAAAAAAATGAATTAGAGAAATTGTTGTTGGTTTTGGAGGCGAGTTTGAATCGGCGACAGCTCAATTTCCCATCAAATGCTCTGATCTCTAAGGTGTCATATCAATAACCGATTGGGTCACAATTTGCTTCCGACTGCCGTTTGTCAGTAATGATCATCTTGGAACCAGCCTCACACTGGCACTTTTGGTGATGATTTAGAATCGTTAAAATAAATGTTAAAAATATTACGACATAAAAATTCGGTTAAATTTGGATTCTAAGAAATATTTTAGAAACAATTTAAATTAATTTGTTCGGTCAAAAATTGATGAAGACGTAAATTGTATGTTTTGGAGCGCCCGTCAGAGGATGTCAGGGTCCAAATAAATTGTGCCCTAGTCGATTATTAAATGTGAAAATGTTAGTTGCCTGGATAAATCCGCATCAAACCGAAAATTGAGACGGCGTCGATTCACATCAGGCTACAAAATCGTTGCCTTGATGTCAATTTAGAATTATTAAAGTAACTGTCAAAAATAACATCATCAAATCAAAACCCCTTTCGAATTTTAATTCTAATAAATGTTTAAAAAACGATCGTAATTGATTGCTTCAATCTCGATTGAAAATTGAAATGTTGTCCACATGTAATTAATGTGTAAATGTTTAGCACAAGAACCAATAAAAACTAGACTAGACATCCATTTGGAAAATAAAATCAGATCCATTTTTTTTACAACGAATAAAATAATCATACAGAGAATTTCGGGAAAATCAAGGCACTTGATTCAAAAATTAACATCACAAATATTTTAAATGTAAAATAAGTGAAATAAATGTAAAAAATGTAATAATGATTAACGATTTGCTAAACTTCATAATATAAAGCAGCTTTCGTTAGTGCTCTTAACAACACAGATTCACAAAAATATAAAATGGTATTGAGTAATGCCATATGAGTTTGAATTTTTCCAACTTTGAATTCCTCACAGAAAATTGTACTGCATGGAATTGCACCGTGTCACATACGTTTGAATTTTCCAAGAAAATGCATGTGTTGAGGAGTTAAAATGTGCGCATGTGTGTGGAAAGTAAAGAGTACACGGCACCAACTCGATGAGTACACTCCAAAGTTCAGTTTCATTGTAAGAGCCTTTTGGAAGCAGTCGATTATTTCTTAATTTCTTGCGTAAAAAGAAACTAAATACTGTGAACGTCCATAAAATTTAAGGCACCATCCTTGAAGGAATACGACAAGAAATGGAAGTGGTTATCATCCCTGTACAAGGAACACACAAATATCATTGCACGGCATACAAAACCTTCCCGAAAAATTGAACAACAAAAATGAAACGAGTTCGTTTTCAGTACATTTTCTTTTAATGAAAATGAATGGCACAGTATTATAGGCTGCATTAATATCAAGGAAAAAACTATAAGCTCAAAAATGCGCTTAACTTTGAATTGATGATGACTACTTTAAAAGACTGTGTATCTTTCTTTATAATTTCTTAAACAGGTTTTACCAAAACCTTATCGAGGGTAAACTGTGTACCAAGATAAAAGTCCTAAAACTCTCACACCATACAATCAATTGCGCATTGTCGTCATCATACATCTAAAACGTGACATATCCAAAGTGATCCGAGATTTTATAGAAATTAGTTTATTTTCATGGGATGTGTCTTCTGAGGTATCTGAAAAAATAGAAGCGAAGCAAACAACCAACGATGTCCGCTGACCAGCCTGTTGCAGCCACTAATTAGAAAAGTAAAATTAAAAACAAAATGAAATAAAAACCGAAAAAGGCAAAAGTTTTAAAAAATTTTATGACTAAAAATTAAAAAAAAATGAACTAAAAATAGTTTTTTTTTTAAATTTACTTAAATTTTGGATTTTACTTTAAAGTAATGTTTAAATTTCAATATTTGAAGTGCAAAATCACGGAATTTTGAAAGCAATTTTTATTGCTTTCAAAATTTTTATTACGCTAAAAATTTATGTTTACTTTTTGTTTGTCTTTCTTTTTAATTAAAACATTACTGACTGGTAAAGCAAAAGCTTTTTCTTTAACTGAATCAAGTTACTAATGTTGAATTTGTGGCATTTTTAATACCATGATGAGCAGAAGGTCCGGGAGAATCCGCATGTGAAGAACTCCTTATCACCATATACAGATGATTCGATAGCAGGATATCGTTAAACGCACCTGATGACGGTACGTTTCTTCCTATTGTGATGCTTATATTACTAACCTAAATGCTATGAGGAGACAAATGAAAAACAACATTTTGTGATTAGTGTCTCTTTTAAGGTTGTAGTTTTTTTTTTTAATCAATTAGTCATGAAATTTTGGTAGATGTAGGTAGGTTATGCTAGTTTCGTTAGGTATTTCGTTTTGTGAATTTCAACTGGCCTACATGTAAAAGGTACCTATACTTTGGAAATTCGTGCTCTTAATATAACACATTACAATAAAATTAAATTCACTGTTCTTCCATAGAATTTCCTATATTCTGCGATTTTAATCATCATCGAGTTACTTTCCCTAATCACAAAATATGTCTTAGAAATTGAAAAATAAATAGTCACTGAATTGAGAAGGGTTGCACAGGTTGACATCGCTTTCATTTGTATATGTGTTCAGCAAAATTATTGTTGTCGTTGTTTACTAAATTATTTTATTTCGAAAAATTATTTTGCGTAAATCCAAAAGGTGATCAAAAAAATCTGCACTTGCAGCACACACACACACACACACACGTACGCACATTCATTCAAACAGTCCAATATGCAAGCCCATCATATGACGATTGGAATGGAGAAATAATGGCAAAATTCAATTTGCGAGTATGTAAACACAACATACCGCAATTATTTGGAAAAATAAAATAAAGCGAGTATTTTTTTCCAGAGATAACATTCACACCGCAGAATTTGTTTGATCAGTTTTGGTTTTACAATTTACTGGCCGTTCGCTGAGTTTAAATAATATCAAATTTCTTATATTTTTTTATTGATTTCATATATATATATATTTTTTTGATGTTCTATGGAAATTTGACCAAAAAAATCTACCGGATTGATTGTTTTATCTTATTTATGTAAATGAATCTCAACAAATAGGTACCTTGTTGATGAGATAATGTACTGTGTAAAGTACTTAGCGTTGTTGAGGCAGATAGGATGTTATGGGCGCCTTTTGGCGTATAAACAAAACTATGACATTCGCTCTTCTTCCCACTGGACATTATGAATAGTTGAACTGTGACTGGTTCAACAATGGTTTGGTGGACATATGCAGGAACTGTGCATATTAAATGTGTCTGAAAAGAAAACAAAAGTCGTTAGTACTATAACTGTCGCATCATATTTCATATATAATGTGGAAAATACCAATTGCATAAGAAACTTATTCATAACTATCTGCTAACAGTCTTCTAAATTGAAATTACTAAGACAAGTAACTTGGAGAAAGCATGCATTTTACCCTTACCTTACACTTTCTCTTTCGCCCTCAAATTTATCATTTAAAGCAATTTGTAAAAAATAAATACTACTATCATTAAAATAGAAAAATGGCTGACCAAAAAAGGAAAGAAATGTTCAATGTTTTATGTATGAACTTATATGCACTTAGTGTAATTCCAATTAGTAAAAGTAAGAGACCTGTTGAGAGATTATACAACTCCACGCAAACATTAATACTATTACTATAAGCCAGAGCTTGATAATATTACGTACTAAGCGACAGTTCAATTCACCCAACCTGGGGGGGCTACAATGACCTGTTGAAATTTTTTCTTCAAAATGTGATAATTCAATCCCATTAGCAAAACGTAAGAACTTTCAGTGCGTAAAAATAATTAACATAAATTATTGTGATATTCTTAAAATAGCCTTTTTTATATTTTGCGGTAGCAGAAAGTGCTTTTAACTGGATATTTTTAGAATAATTGTATTCTACTGAAACTTTTAATGATATCTACACAATGTGAGATAAGAATATTGAAATAGAAGAGAAGATAACGTCGTTGAACTTGAAAAATGATGGAAAAAGAGAAATAAAAATCACTAAGAAAACAGGAAATAGGAGTACATTTTATAAAACTGGAAAAAGTTCCAAACTTACTTGTTGTAAATATTCCTTATCTGGTAAAACAGTCTCTTCCCAAACAGGTGCGATTTGGCTTATCTCACCTTGATTGTGCGATCCTTCGACGCCATCCCGAAAGATTACACATGTGTCTTTTAAGAAATTTTTACCAATAATAAAAAGCTCTAAACCACCTTCCACAGGGCAGGATGTGAGTGATTTTTTGCATATTTCAGGTACGCCTGGTGGTTGAGCTAAAATCAATAATATTAAAAATGACAAACAAAGACAAATTGCTATTTTTTAAACATACTGCATATTATTGGATAGGAGCAAACTTGAAGAGTCTCAATCGTTCCATCATCATGTGTTAACTGTGTTCGAAATACCATTCGACATCGTGTGGATTTTTTCTTACTTCTTTGTCCTGAATGTTCTGGGAATCGGTGTTCGACGTCCACATTTCTCTCCTAAGAACAAAAGATTTATGTAAAAAAAAATCTCCTTTTACATTTGATTATTCTTTACCTTTAAAATACCCACACAGTCACACGTTATAGTCATATCATTTTCTGGTTTGAAATCAATCTCAATTATCATTGTACCTTCGACTTTTCTTTCAGTACAAGGCGTTGAATTTTTCCCCGCAACTTTACATGCTTGATAGAACATATGTGGGGTAACACGTCCAATATCAGTCCCTATGAATACTTGTAGTACTGCTGGCTTATTGTAGCCAATTAATTTAACAATTGGAAATCCATTCCCGCTTCGGTCCTTTACAGCTCCACGGCTGCCTTCAGTCTGATATCTAAAATTATTATTATTTTACTATTTTATATTCGCAGTTCAATTTAAAGAAACAGGTGTTTTTTAGATTACCTGAAAGAACTTTAACATGTTCATGCCGGCGCTTTATTACTACGAGAGCTTTCTCAGGTTATATGGAGCATTTTATACAATTCTCTCAGAAAAATCTTGTGTGAGTCACCTGTGCCTCACGCCGGCGTGAACGTGTTAATTACAATAAAAGTTCTATTAACCAAGGTGTGAAGTCTACAGACTAGTTAATGTTACTCAAGAACTTTTAATGCACAGAAATATCACAAGAAGTTCACAAATTTTTGTAATTTAATTTTCTTCGGCTTTTGCTCAACAAATTTTTGTATTATTCTGTGTGAAGACAAAGTTATTTAATAAGAGAGCCTACAGTCCCACTAAAAATTCTTTTTTAAAATCTTATAATTCAATTTAATCCTCTGTCAACACCCTGGATCCTTTTGGGCACAAGAAAATTTTTGAGCTCAAATATCTTCAAAATAAAAAGAATGCAGGGTCTCGGTTCCACTCCCTAAAGAAAGTTGTAAGTAGTAGGAGCTCATTTGCCACAGGAAATCGTGCAAACCGAGGCTAAAATTTGTATATAGTGTCGAATTAAATGATAAGCTTTACAAATCGTAAACAAAATTATATGAAATATATGATGATCCACCATCCCTTTATATATTTAAATACTTTAAAAACCAAAAAAAAATCCGTATTAATTTTTTTTTTCAAGTGGCTTAAGTTTCAAATTCCAATCCAATTCAAAGTTAATGGTTGCTAAAATTTTCTTAAGAAGTTTTCTTGCGTTTCCTAATGCCAAAACTTGCTCCCTACTTAAAAAAATCCTCATACTATACATTTTCAAGATTTTAAGCAGAAACGCTAAAGCAATACACTTACCTCGCTCTGTGTTGTTGTTCTGGTTGTGAAACTATTTCTAGTTGTACACTGCCATCTTTGGATGATGTGGATATATTGTTCTGAACAACGACTGTTGGACGTTTCGATGCAGTACGAACGTTGCTTCTTCCTGCTGTAGAAAGGAATCTGGAAATTTATTAAAAAGGAATATTTGAATGAAATGCAAATGAACTTTTATTGCGCTTTAATACATTGAGAAGTATTAGCAAAAAAAAAAACTGTGCAATGCGACATGAGTAAAAGTCATGAAATTATGTTCCTTTTATGTTTATATCACATTTTGTACCGAAATATTATCAACGAAGCTTAGAAAATTTTCTTCACAACTTCCACCATGTGAAAAGATCGCAAATTACCACCAATGGGTAACGCAAACGAAATAAATGTTAATAAAATTAAACAGATAAAATAAGATAATAGATAAAAATAACATTATGAGAAAGTGATGCAAATGAAATGAAAATGAAAAAGATTTTTCTTACTTTGCTGGAGTGCATGGAAGATTGCTGGTTGCTGCCGTTGTTGTTGCGATTTTTTGTATAAATGCATCATTACTGCAGGCATCGTCGGTATCAATTTGAAAACTTTCAATTTTTTTACGTTTCGTTTTTAAATTACACTTATCATTGTCATCGCTTTCATCTGCGCTGATATCATCTATTGGCTCTGATCTAATGAGAAATTAATCTATTTTTAGACTGTGTTATGTATTAAAATGAACATTAATGGACCAAATGAATGGATGTTATAGATACCTACACCTAAGCAAAACAAAATTCTAAAAAGTAAAATTGTATTAAAGGCTACAATAAAAAAATAAATAAATAATATGACTACGTAATTAGTAAATACAATAATATGGGATGCGCTTTATCTATAATGTCACAAATCTACATTTTAGCCCTGTATTCTCAGTACTTTCTCTCTGGTTCTAAAGGATATTAAAGTGAAAGAATTTTCCAGCACTCTTCTTCTAGATATCTTTTGGAAATTATTCAATTTCCAGATATTTTTCACATCAAATGCATCTATTGAACAGTTCTGTTAGCTATTTAATGTATGCAGTTGGATAGTATTTAATATTTTCAAGGTTCAGATTGTTTAGGAAGCATATTTTTATTCGACTCAAAAATTCGCTGATTTTCATTTTTCTTCAGAAAAAAAAATAGGTAAATAATTGGAAGACTTCCATATTTGCCGGACTTTTTGGTTGTTACAGATAAATTTCGTCACCATTTCATTTATCACTTATTGTTATTATTAAATTGTAAATAGCTAAGCATATAAAAGATAAAAATAGAATCGAAGCTGAATAAGCAAAAGCGAAAAACACAGAAAACCTAAGCAAAAATTATAAATGAAAATATAAATAAAAGATTGATATGGGTCATATGACACAATTAAAAAATAATATGCAATAAGGTCTTGTAAATTCAGAATTGGAAAGTTTACATGTTCAAGAAGTAATGACTGAAATGAAAAATTTCTGTGAATTTTTCGTACAGAATAAACATAATGCGGCTTTGGCAATTGTGTTAATAATGAATCTCATGCGGGACCAGTATAACACCAAATTGCGAATTTTTCCCAAGTTCAATTGTCACAACAGATTAGCAAGAGTTATTTCCGTTCAATGGTTACATATTCCCTGTAAATTTGAGTCATTTATTATTAGTCATTGATTATAGCTCTCCCCAAACTATTATTCCGAATTAACAAGATTTGATTCTATTTACATGTTGCAATTTAAATTATTTAAAGAAGATTTAAAAGATATCTTGGGTTCGGAATTTTATCTAGATTTAATTATGGATGCTGCAGACATTTAGAACCAATTAAATCCTTGATATTTAGCCGGCGTACATCGATTCAGTAACGTTAGTGATAGCGATAGTATTAGCAACCGCGATTAATAGTACTCACACAAACATAGTAGCCGTACGTGTAAATAATTATAATTTGCCTTTTTTTCTTAATATTACTATTCACAGTTCCGCAAATCATATAAAGTAGGATTTTCTGTTAAGTTCCACATTTTTCTCAATTAATTTACCGTAGTTAGTTGTTACCGCTTCCAGTTGATTATGAGACACGTTATACGGCTACCGTTCTCGTCCCCGAAAACAATTTAAGCCATACTAAAGCACATTAATATAGTTGATAGTTGGTTCGGCTCCCTTGTTGATGGTTTTAAATGTAGCATGCACTTTTTTATGATGCCTATATGCCTCATAATGTGACAGCACAGAAAAAATAGGTAAAAAGAAAAGGCTATAAAGTTGAAGTGTTAAGGAAGAAGTGCCGATACCTGTGAGATATAATCGTAGAGGAAGCAAAAGGTAATAAATATATATAAAAAACTGGACAAAATTGCTTAAAAAGAATACCAAGCACTGTGCGAATACGAATACGAATTTATATTGGTACCAGTGGTTCAAGCAGTTCTCTTGATTCGTATGACCTACACCAATAATGCAATCAGATCCCATGCCTTTTTATACATATCCAGTGCAGATGTAGCTTTTAATTACTGACTAAAAATACGAGTTAAGTATCATCAAACTCTTTGATTGCAATTAACTCCAAAGTCGGCCAGGTAAATCATAAGCATCGATCATCATCAGATTATATTGCTAATAAGTCATCCAATCCAATCCAATTATTAGAAATCTGAATTATAAAGTTTTTTTTACTGCGGTGTACTTTTTTCCTTCTAAACTACCAAATTTCTCTGTACCACTTATTTTAATGCAACTATACCTTCTCTACTAGATATATTTTTAGTATCTGATCCGCAACTAACGTTGTTTGATTCCGAATATGGGACATATATAATCCCATCGAAAAATATTATTTATATATCCCAGAACATTTAGGTTAGGTGGATATAGTTCTCACATTTAAGATCGAAGTCTATTTGATTCCATCTAGTTCTGCGGCTACGCTGAGAAAACGTAGGGGTGAAGGGATAATGGTAGAGAGCAGCTCGGAAATGTGGATTCTAACAAAGCTATAAAATGTTGGATGAGCCCAGAATTATTTTTGGGGCTCATAACATAGTTAATCACGCTTGATTAAGCGTTTAAAAGGTTATCCTAGGTGGACACCCCGAAGGTAACCGAAAGAAAGGAGACTTTTCGGCCTTGCATATCGTTTGGTGACGATTTGTTCAAACCGTAAATTCTATAGAGATATAATCGTAGAGGCGGCTAAGACTCTACGAAGGTCGCCATAATATAAATAGTCGTTGATGATGATTGTGCCATACACAAATGATTATTGATCTCAAGGTAAATTAAAATTAGGAAACAAATGAAAATGAAAAGGGGAAAAAAGGAAATTTAAATAATTCAATGATTATAATTAGTCCTCAGACTCTTAGTACATTTACTGGTAATATCTTTAGCAGTTATTAGAGGCCAATAAAACATCTACAATGTTTTTTACTTTAGAAGTTTCAATTATCTCTAACTAGTTGCTCATCAAATTACTTGAAAAATACACACGTTAAAAATTAAAACATTAATTCCTGTATAAATTATACAAAATTACCTCCGCTAATTAAATCACACCTATCCATATTCATTTCTTTGTATTTTATATTTTTGAGAGCAACTTTTGAAATAATCTATTTGGGCTTCGCGGAGTATAACGAAAGTCATTGTTAGCATTAAATTCTAAAGGTGGTAGATAGATGGAATAGCATAGAATTTCAATCTGTTTTAAAAGCATTCGTGTGATTGTTTATCCTAATCTGTTAGGGTAACAGAAATCTCAAATTTCAATAGTTCTTTTGTTCTTTTTATAGACTGTATTCAAATTGTAGTCATTACTTTTGGTTTAATATTATTCATTTTTTTAAAGTTCAAATGAAATTAGTGAGTTAAGATAATTTCTCATCTTATTCCCTCAGACACCGTTATGGCTAAAAACAAGAAAGAATTGATAAAACCTATTCGGGCTAGAAAAATATATAAAACGGAAAATTTTCGGCATTTTAAAAGATCTATTTTACAAAAACTACACGGCCTACACATTTGAGAAATGTGGCAAATAATAATAGTTCACAAAATGTTGGCTAATGTGACAATTTCATTCACATTAAACCCGAATAGACACATTCGAGGAAGTTTTATCACGCTTTATGTAATTTGTAATTATAAATGGTTAATGGATGATTATGAATGAATTAATGACAAAAAAAAGCTAAAAAGAAAAATTGCCTTCCCATATACATTCGAGCGAGTTAATCATTTTAAAGCTTTTCATATATATATATATGTAATTATCATAATCACCTTGAAGACGAAACTGTTCGACATATTTGCTGATTACTTTGAACTTCAACGTGTTGATCGAAACCAAATCCACTATCGTTTGAATTATCACAGGGTGGTGGATGAGGTCTGGGAATTATTTTCTTTCCTGGGGCGATTTTTCCAGGGCCAACCTGGAAATGTAGTTAATAAATGTGAAAATCATACTATATGTAAAATTTCAGTGAACTTACTCTTGAAACTGAATGAAGTTTTCCAGGTAAGACTTTACCTGGATGCCTTTTTGAAGGTGTACGAAAACCTTTTCTATGTATCCGTGGAGTCATAGTTGACGATGTTGCCATTGTCATTCGCATTCCTGTAAAAAATTAAGTTAAATAAATTGTTATCATTATTCTAATTCTGTTAATTTTATAAGAATTGGCTGAAATAATATTTCTTAACCCTTACTATAAGCTCAGTGAGAAACTGTATAAAAATATGTTGCCAGACTACATCCCTGCATTCCAAGAGAAAAAACTATTTTCATTTAATACGTGAATTAAACCATTTCCGAATACGGAATTAGTTTTTATTTTATAAAATTTCCTGCCGTTTAGTATCTTTTTTTAATCCTTCTAAATTTATTTTGTCCATCATCAGAAGAGTTTCGGAGAGATCGAGCAGAGATATGTTTAAAGTTGAGTGCAAAACACTAATGATCACGATACGATCGAGTGCTTGCTGAGAGAATGTAACGTTGTCTCCTGATATTAGAACAGATCAAAACAAATTGTCTGTTACCCATGGAAAGTTCAAACATTAAAATGAACTTAATCCAGATGTAGTCTTGTTTGCTGACACTCATTAAACGCCACTATCTTTTGCGACAATATTTCAATTTACATGCTCTGATAAAATAGCAAATGCCTCGCTTCATTTAAACTGGGATCCTTTTAAGAAAGGAGCAGCAGTAATTAAAGCTGCTAATGAGCTCTACAAACCGAGCGTCTCCTTATCAGTTTACGCACTTGCTCAGACATCTTATCTTCTTTTGTTATTACTTTAGACAACCTCGTGCGACTTTATCACAGTTCTTGCAGCAAACACGAGATAGCCGCGTATCTTTGATGAGATTTTTTAACGGCTAATCGAATATGGCCCCATTTTCGCTATAGTATTTATGCAGAAATTAGTTGCAGAGTAAATTCTTATATTTTACCGTTTAAAATGAAATTCATTTTGAATGGGGATTGTTAAACCGCGTTATAGTATATAACAAAATACACCAAAAACGAAATAATAGCTGTGTTATATAGAGCTACAATTACCGCTAAACATCACCAATTTTATAAATGTTATACAAACGGCTGAAAAACTTGAATAAAATACAAATGAATTTTGCATTGACTCAACCGACCGATCGCGCATTAATCGAAATCTGCAACTTTCTGGATCGTATTGACGTCATATTTAATGGGAAACAACTCCTCGATCAACTTTTGCTTCAATATAAAAAAAAAAGAAACAATTTCAAAGGCATCTGATGTGTTTGTGTTGAAAATGGCATTTCGATTCAACGACAGTTTTTGTTTTGTTTTATTTTAAAATTTCAATAAATGCGTTGATTTTTCTGAGAAATATTTGGCAACGTGTCCACAGTTGTAGTAAGTTTTAACGAGCGCATTTATTCAATATCATTAGAGAGCCGTTGTTTACCTTGGCATGAGTTCAAGAAACATGAAAAGAAACGGCAATACCTAGTTATACATGAGTAACTCTGTTTTTTAATTGTAAATGTTTACAAAACTTACAGTATAAGCGTGTATAAAAAAATAGTACTCTCGGAATTTACTTTATTTTCACACTCACGAAAATTTAAATTTATCAAAGATTTTTAGAAATTAATAAACATGTCCGGAAATAAACGGGAAATTAATGTTAGTGGTCCACATGGTATAGGGTTCAGAGCCGTAATGTAATGTAGTCATTACTTCCAGTATTTAAATACCTGTAAGATACCAATATTTGGTATTTGGAAATCAAATACCAAAGCTCAGTACTCAAGTATTCGAATTCCAATTTTTTCAATTACAAATATTGGTATTGGTATTCGTATTTGCTAAATACTAAATGTATTTGAAATTCTAAACAATTACTATAAATTATTTGAAAAGTATTTACAAAATATATTAACGATTAAAACGATATTTATATATCGTTTCGTAATATTTAACGACGAAAAAATAATGATAAGCTTGCAATTATGTACAATGGGATTCACTTGCGCAATGAATAATACAATATTTTTGACGCATTACGGGAAAGTATTTTGTAAATACTTTTTAAATATTTTACAGTAATTATTTAGAATTTCAAATGGTATCGGTATTTATCAAATATGAATACTTATATACTGGACTTTAATATTTGCTTTGAAAATACTGAGTCTTGATAATTGTACTTGTACTTGAATTTTACAGCTCTGGTAAAATTAAAATTTTAACTAGACTCGCAAACAAAATATTTCGTCCGTTTGGACCATCGCGAGTTAAGTAATATACCTTTGGCAATTCTGAAATTTAACGATAACCTAGCTCAAGTACAGACCGATAATTTTTGGCAATTTTCAAATGGGCATATTAATTACAATTTTGAACTTCTTTTCGAAAAAGATAAATAAGACTTTTATATAATTTAATGCAAATTATATACAATGAACAAAAAAAAACTTTTAATGAAAGCCGCAGTAAAAACACTTCAAATTGACTAAAAATGAGATATTGACGTCATCATTACGTCTAGCTTTATACGTATTCTCCTCATAATGCCATCATAATCAACTTTAAAAAATTTCAAATTTAAACATTTTCTACTTTCCCAACAACATCAGCTCAATTATAAATTTATTTGGTATAAGAGGTAAAGAAAAAATCCTAAATTGTTTCATGGCAGGAGAACGTTTAAACAGCACCGACCCAGCTGGGCTGGCATTTCATCTTTATTGGTTTGAATTTTTCTATGCTTTCACTCAGCTCCAGCCCATCGTACAGGTTTACTTTCTTCACATTCGATTAAAAAAGTAGACCACGAATTACATTAGCATTAAATCTAGTGTTCGAGGTACTTGCTTGAAACTGTAATAATAAGGGAATGTTGTATGATATACTGGATCAAGCACAAAATATTTTTTGTAACAGAACTAGCAAGGAGAAGTGATAAGAAAATATGTAAATATAGTGCGTTTCCTAGACAAGATCACGGCACTGATAAAGTATTATTGTTGTGAATGCTGGTGACCCGGAAATAATCTATATTTGATAATTGTAGAAAAACAGAGGCTGATAAATTCCGGATTAGAGAATTTCTTATGCAATTCCGCATCATTGAGAAGTAGTAAACTAATTTGACTTTTGCAGACATATAACAATATTTCTGAATTCTTATAACAAAAAATAAATTTTGCGTTGTATTCAACGCAAGCGAGATGCATCAAGTGTACAAGTAACAAAACTCTGCTCTCCTTTTGCAAATCCTTCGGAGTTCTATCGCACACGTCTAAAATAATGCGAAACTTTTGTCTTACTTCAATGCCTAAACCAAGGGTACATCGATCGAAACTGCGCTGCATAACATAATGGAAATCATAGAACAAGATCCTAAAAACAAGGAATACTTCTTATATGTCTGCCTTGACATTGAGGGGGGCTTTAACAATGTCTTAACCACAGGCACAATGTCCCTTCTCACATGAGCACACGTTTTCTGATCTTCTATTTATTAAATCGATCTTACATGAGACGGGAGGCAACTGCTTTCGTTTCATATAGAACCATTTTCACATTTCCGCTACTGAGTTAAACCGAAATCATGCAAACGGAATACCGTGTAAATTGAGGGTTAAGTGTTACTTCTGTCGTGATATTCTGCTTTGGAGGAACTGAGGTTTTTTTTTCAGAATACCGCAATATTCGGTAGCGGCTATTATAGCACATGATTCAAATATGGTCGTGAAAATCTCCCTCAATGAGGGAATAAATTCATACAAGAACATCAATTAGTATCGAGATTATGGAAGTATATTGGAACAATTACGTAATTAAGATTGAGCGTTTCATCTTGAAATGTTGTACATCATAATCAAACTACCATTTCATGTTACAAACTTATTTTTTTGTTTTTACGAATTCATATCTTTTTTGGTTAAGAACATTTCCAATTTTAACATTTTTTAAATGGAGAGTCTTGCAATCATCACAATGACAAAAAATGCATATAAAACTCGTGCATGGCTAATAAAATCAAGAAAAGGTTACTGAACCTGCATTCGACTTTTTTTTTATCAAAATAAACATTCAGAGTGTTGTAAGTAAGTTCAGTTAATCAGTCCTCCTCATTGATAAGATAAAATATCTTCTGCATGACTAATAAATACTTGAAGGAGAGCAGGAATCACAAATCACAATGCACACAAGGTACTGCGGCAGATTAAATAATAAATTCTAAAGGATATAACGTTCTTTCAATGTTTTCAAATGTCACTATTGTTGGGATGATTCATTCAGATAAGTTGACAAAAAAAAACAGTAAATGTGAGAACTTAACCTTAAAGGTACTGAACCTTTCACTTTCTTTAATTTGCTGTGAAAATCAAAAGTGAGTTATCCGCAGTGTGAAATATCAAAACCACCTTTGATGCTTTTAAGGTAAAAGTCAAGTATTCGCGACAGTGACGGCAAGAAAAACAAAGAGAATTAAGATTTATCCGTAGATATTTGCAAATTTTAGTTGAACCTTGTGCACATGAAAGTTATGTACAAATTGAATGTATTGCATATTAAAATTTCTGCTTTTGGGAAAAAGTAAGCCTTGTTGCTTAAATGAAGGGAGTTAAAGGTATAACCACGAATTTGGCCCCGAACGAATTTTATGGCAATGTCAGAGATATTAGCGAGGTATACAGACGAAAAATGAGTCTTGAACTGTATCAGATTTTTGGTACTCTCCAACAAAACTGGTCGGCGCGGAAATAACTGGAACCCGTTTTCCCAATGATTATCGCCTAGGTGCAAAAATGCCATAGTTTCCGGGAAGCGCTGAATATTTCGTTTATAAGAGTTAGGAGGTGATGTGAGAAGAGACTTTAGGACATTATAAGTTCCTAGTCGGTGGAGAATAGCAAGCTTTTATAGGGTAGAATTTAAAAAGATTTTTGAATTGTGCCCGGTATATCTTGGCAATCTCGAGGTGAATTCGTTTTCCTAGGTGAGTGAGTGTCACTTGCGACACTAATGTTGAATTTCATTTGCACTTTCAGGATTCACTTTACTGCAGTTTCTTTGACATTTTCTAGCAGTTCCTCTAAAAAGTTGTTTTATTTGACAATTTTGGGTTAACCTGAGTTAGCCTTTTATAGCAGTTTTCGAACCCCGAGTTCAGCCAAGGGTTCGGTAGAGTTCACTACTTCATACCTGTAAAACTGACAATATGAACACAAAATACATACCACTACAACTACAAAACTCTAAATTCATGTTTCATTTGCTGCATTTTCAGGGTTGAACCCTGACTTACCCTGAAAGTGCAAATGAAATTCAACATTAGTTTTTGTGTAATGAGCGAATAAGCAAGACATACTTCAATGCGTTTGGCGATTTTTTCAGAGTTTGTTTGAAAATTTGCATTAAAAACTGAATTAAGTGCAGCGAAATGTTCAAAACGTTTATATGAGTGGTACAAACTCCTGAAGGTTAAGAAAACATTGGAGATGATGCCAGGTATGGACGCCCTAGCACATCAACCAGTGATGAAAACTTGTACAAAGTTAAAGATTGTGCTTAATAATCGCAGAACCACCATTGGAAAGGCTGCTGAAGAATGAGAAATATCATGGGGTTCATGTGAAGCGATTTTTACCAATATTTTGGTGATTGATGAAACTTGATGTATGGCTACGAATTTCAAACAAAAACTCAATCGTTCCAAAGCAAGTTTTCTGTGGAGAAAACAATCCAAACTGTCGAGATCATTACAACACACCAGTGCATACCACTTTACTTATCCAAGAGTTCTTGACCGTTGTAATGCCACCAGCATCCTCGCTTCTTTTTGATTAAACCTCGAATACCCAATACTTGCCTTTTAATTACGAGGTGGCTGCATTTGATCCGATTTCTGTGTGAACTGCCCCAAGCTGCATTTTTATTATTAAACAGATAATTCTACTCAGAATTGGTTTCGAAGGGAGTTTTACGATTTATTTTTTATTAACTTTCAAAACACAATTGTGACAACGGAGAATTTTCATAAGATTAGCAGAGTTCATGCGTTGAACTAAAACCTGCATAAGTATTAATTTCTATCTAAAAAAAACGTCTATGGTACAATGTATAATGTAGCGGCGTACCACGTTTTGTGGATCATGGTTCTGGGTTCTAGTTTCATCGACGTCTATAATTGGTCATTGACAAAAAAGAAAAAAACCCACTTTAAAAATGTTTTGGTATTACAACAATATAGTGGCTTTTCAAAAATACAATAATTAGTGTTTAGTCGATCGAAGCATCTGTCAAGAAATAAATCAGTTTCCCTATTTACAATTCCAGAGTATTCTTCGCGCAATAAAAATTCGTTCATAGTCCTCATAGGCCAGGAAACAGGAAGGAAATGACAAGCTCTGAAATATCTCGAAGTTGCTTTTCCAACTCCCAATTAGATGTGGAACATAAATCCAAAAACAAAAATCCTAAGCTAAACCTGTGATAGAACTATTTTATATAGATTTTTCTTAAGAAGTCATTCGAATTGCTGCACGAAATCGTCGGATTAGTTGGCAATTTTTTGGATTTTCCGAAAAGTTTTAACGGATAGCTATAAAAGGATTCCAAAATATGCAATTAATTCTATGCATATATGTAAAAACAAAAATATATACATTTACATTTTATTTAAATTTCAATTAAACA
Source organism: Dasypogon diadema (assembly GCA_006980735.1). NCBI lineage: Eukaryota > Metazoa > Arthropoda > Insecta > Diptera > Asilidae > Dasypogon > Dasypogon diadema. The sequence goes on from QYTT01091412.1 coordinate 84,002, forward strand.
AAAGACATCTTACCGAAATTTTTATGTTGATAATTGGCAGTATGTTTCCCGCCAATTCGATACAAAGATTCATAATGGTTATACTGAGGGTATGTAAACCTCATTCCGCTTGTTTAACGCACAAAACTTAAACCTTAACGTTAAATAATAAACAACAATGCCTTCAGCGTGTTCAATTTGATTTCTTGTAATTCATATTATCACAACACTGTTCAAAGTCTAATGAATTGGATCATTGCACTGGCACTTTATAAATTAATTGCCTTGGGGAGGCAGAGGCGAATGGTGAATGAAAACAAATGAACCAATAACAGAGCAATATAACAAAAATTTGTAAGAAAAACAAAACTTCTTCTTAAACACAAGACTCTGTGATAAAAATATTTTCACCGCAAACTTTTCTTAAGTGTGTATGCCCTGGCTTCGGGCTTTAGAACATTCAACAACACTTGCTCCAGTTATTTTCACATGTGTACACATGCATTCAAAAATTATTAAGATAGTAACACGACAGGGTAACCAGTAGAAGGCAACATAAGTCCGAACAAAATCAATAATATTGTTTAGTAACTGCCGGAGTATTTCACATGTTATCTGGTGGCGACAATTACTTGCGAAAATCAAAATAAAAACATTAAAAGGCAAAATTCTTCGGACTCTTGCAGCTTATATATATAAGGGTCCTCAAACACTTGCTACATATTTAATTAAGCATTGGGTTCTTGTGTTAGCAATACTGGGGAGACCGGCGCATAGGGAAGACAAATCACACACGAAGAGACCACATTTCTGTGTCACCGATCTTGTTTAGGCAATCATAACAAATTTCTTGGCAAATTACATAATAGAGGACCCAATTGCCGCCATTCATTATGCATAAATTCACAGTACGATCACTGACTAGCACCAATTGTTGAAAGCTCTAAGAATCATACAGGCGAAAATTTTTTGGTCAAAATCACAACGATATCAACTTTATTTGAGAGCAGTTCGATTGCGGCGATCTTGTACCGATCGTGATTAATGCAGCACACGCGCACTTGTCTTCTGCTATCGAAGAGCTTGAGATCGATGAACTGACTAAAACTGAAATCGCTTCGTGAATCGCAGAGGGCGTGCGATAAATTCAAGACAAGAACGGACGATTGCGAAGAGCAAAGTCATATTTGCCATGCGTCATCCCGGTAATCTACTTCGGCTCTATACTGTGGAGAAGATCGAAGAAGATCAGTACCACTCGCTCGATCTCTTAACAATGTGTAAATGTATTCGTCCTCGTGTATTTTATAAAGTCGTTGTCTGGCTGAAAAATATCTTCAGCAAAAAGACGATCGTACATTGGACCTATCACTTTGATTGGGTTTAAAGATGTGCGTAAATCTGCGTTATTAAGCGAATAGCGTACTCCGTAGTACGAACATACTTTTGTTATGTATCTTTTCACTAAGCTATGAGCGAGTATTTCAGATTTATGCGGCACACTAATACTAGGATGATTATATTATTTGGATAGCACTTCAGATTGCGTAGGAATGCCAAAGTGAATTAAAATAAAGTAGTGTTGATCTTGTATTTTTAAAAGTGTAGGGCAAAGTCTACGTATGAAATACTCTGAAATGTTGTGATAAATTTTATCAAAAGAGATCGTTAGCGGGAAGATAATTTCAAGATTTTGCAGAAACTTAAAGTGATCTTAATAAATAGGTCATATGTGAGATAAGAAAATATTTCTAGCTTTATTTTACAATAGTATTTTGAGTTTATTACGCGGACCTCTCTGAATTATAAAAAAGTATCTCACCAAAAATATTTCTAGGTAAAGCTCGCGAAATTATTAAAGACTCGCAACGTAAGTTTAATTTAATATTTGAATAAGACTTCTAAGGCAACAATATAAATAAAGTCCAGATAAATTCTTATTGAAATAACGCAACCTGACCATCAAAATATTGTATTTATAAATACTTAAATGCCATATTTGAGATACTATGGTCATTTCAAAATATTTCAGTTATGTTTAGCACCCACACAGTCTATTTAGAAATTGTGAAAAGTAACACATTTAATTTGAATATTTTATTCCCTTTAGGGGCGAAGAAAGACGAATATACTTGCATAACAGCGTAGTAAATTTGTGCTATTGACATTGCAAAATATAGTAGCAGCTAAAATCTAACAATAATATATTAATTTCTTACAGAAAAATATTATTTAATCATTAGTTATTAATGTACTTAAATTAGTTGCAATTTCTGTTTTCAGTGAAAAAAAAATTCTCATATTTTTTAACTGGTTATAAAATTTGTGGAAATGGTATCTTTATTCATTAATAAAACATAATTCGATAATAATTGGACCTAAAGAGAGCCCATTAATATAGCCCATGATCTTCTTCGGTGAGAGCTGCGTAACCTCCTCAGGCGTTATAAATGCCTTCCCGAGGTGGCTTAGTCATAATCTGTATTAGGCTTCGCATCCGCAGAGCACATGCACCGCCGTTTCAGTCTCTTTCATGCGCAATCGGCACATCGTCCACAACAATACCACCTTTGGCTTAAGTCCCCAAGTTGTCGACAAGTTGTTCCAGATAAGTCTTCGATCAACCCTAATGCCAAAATGTTTGATTTCTTCTGAGAATCCTATAGTTGCTCCCCCTAAGGTAGGAGTTCTCATGTTGAGTGTTCTCCTTTTTGTGAAGGGGAAACTATTATTGTTTTTCCGCGTTGACCCATAACACTCACTTTGGCCAAGGTGGGCATTTTGCATGAGGTCAAAAATTTCCGAATCGTTCTTTCCCTTAACAAGAACAACCGGGTTATTTGCACAACCTTAGTTATCAAATCCAGTACAACCGTGAATAATTTATCCACAACAGGAGGGATAAAACTCCTTGTTGGGGCAGCCTTTGCTGACCGTTGTGGTGACTTTTTCAACTCCCAGATCAGGTATTATACTTCGGCTGAAAGGATATTTCTCAAAAAGCCTCCTCAATATCTAGGAAGGAGCAGAGAGTGACTTCTTTTCTCACTATGCGCTCTGTTTTCTTGATGGCGACTATTTTCTTAAAAAGATAACCACCCAAAAATAAAAACCCCCACTATTTAGATACCTGAACTTTAACTATGCGTTTTGTGGAAAAATTTGAATTCTGCCAGGGAAGGGTTTCTTGCGCCTAGAAGTAAAATCAGACAATAAAGTTAGCATTGTAGGGAAATAATATGATCCTAGGAAGAGAATTTTGAAAAAAATAGCAAAGAATAGAGCTGATTCCGTTAGTTATGAATTAGCATTTAATCAGAGATTTTATTGAACAAAATTAATAAAAAATGTTCGAGAACAAATCTAGCGTTAGGAGGAAATCGCGTCATATCATTTAATTGGCTGAGCAAATGAAGTCAATTGCCGATTGGTATTTGTTACGAGATTTCGGTATTCCCATCGACTTTTGTAAAGGATTTCTGAACAATACTTATTTCAACACGTACATCCGCATAGCAAGTGACTTCGCTTGCAATGATAGGGCAAAAATGACTGTGAATGAAGAAAAGAAAATATTGAAGTTGGACAGCGGGACAATGCGGCCAAAATTCAAAGAATAAAGTTTTTTCTCTTTTTTTAAAATGGATTTGAAGTGTCCGGTTGGATAACTTAACATTTCGAGTGTCTAATGGTACAATTGATAGAGATGGACCGTGTGTATACCTGGCAAGCATAATCATCGAGCAAATATACGAAAAGCAGAAAAAGCAAGCATTCAAAGCAAGATAAAAGACAATACCCACAAAAATAAGGATGCTTCGATATGTAAATAAGCAAAACAACAATAAGTTCTCTCAGACACCAAATTGAACACGATGAACAAAATTAAACTAGAAATTCACTAATAAAATGAAGAAATAAACACCATACCCTTTCAATGTCCACGTTCTAGTAGGTTCTAGTAAATGTCATTCGAGTTGGAGTGGAGCACAGCGTGTAATTCTACCAGGAACTTTTCAGTATAGATTAAATCCTTTGTACATGTAACAATTTCCATCCGGCGGGCATTAGTATGTAGAAGTAAATGAAAATCCACACCAGTAGCCGAGCAGGCTGAGGGACACGTCTGCTCTGCAGACTTTTTCCTCTCTGGGCGCGGGTTCGACTCCTCCAAAGGGCGCTGTGCTGTGATGTATCTGGGTACTGGTTACGACAACGTTTGTCAGGTTAAAATAATTTCCTAATCTCCTCTTCCCTAAAATTTCTCTCGGCCTAAGCTGCATCACAGTCTTATCAGCATCCCTAAAATCCCTATATACAAAATTTTTTTTGGAAAATGAAGATCAGATTCGTAACTACTAACAACCCCGAGACCCCCTTAATAGTGAATTTCAAAAGTTATATGTTTTGCAGAGCTCTGCAATGTAACTGTGTTCAGACTCTAGTTTATAGTATTGTTTAATGAAGTAAATGAAAATCCACACCGCGCGTTCGCGGGTTCGTCTCCTCCAAAGGGCGCTGTGCTGTGATGTATCTGGGTACTGGTTAAGACAACGTTTGTCAGGTTAAAATAATTTCCTAATCTCCTCTTCCCTAAAATTTCCCTCGGCCTAAGCTGCATCACAGTCGTATCAGCATCCCTAAAATCCCTATATACAAAATTTTTTTTGGAAAATGAGGATCAGATTCGTAACTACTAACAACCCCGAGACCCCCTTAATAGTGAATTTCATAAAAGTAATTTTTTATCAAAACGGTCCACAATTTTAAGACTGCCATACTTGATAGTGTCAGGGGGTGGGGATATGGAGCTGGGGAGGATATTTCACCTTGTTTAGAATACCTGTACTTCTCGGAAAACACAGCAATTAGTTCGTAGACATAGTTGTAAATGGTATTTTTCATGTTCTTATTGAAAACAAAGGATGCTACGATTTGGATTTTGGTTGGCATCCTAACCCGGGTGAGAGCCTGCAAAAGGCGATATGAATCACATCCTATCAAAACTAATGTGTTAGAAACCGTTGCAAGAATATCACTGTAAATATTCAAATGATCAGCTTTATTTTGTTATGTTATTATCATTAAAAGTTTGATGCTCTAAATGCAAAGTTAAATGAAACATGCAAAATTTCGTTTATTCTTCACTGAAGCTCAAATTCCATGTTAAATATTTTGATTGGACAAAAATTCAATTTTCAGATGCAAATTTGTTATATAACTTGCACATAACATGTTGTATTATGTAAAAAATTGTTTCAAATTGGCCAATGTGACATTTAGAACTGCATATTTAATAAAGCTTACCCTTCAAAATCATTTATTACTTGAAATTTGAAAACTGTTTTCCTGGTAATCGAATGGCATGCGAAACCATTTAAACACCTTTTTATGAATCACAATAAAAAGTGTTTACCCAGAATGCTAATGTACGAGTAATACGATCCTCATTATACTATACACAATTTTAACATTTTATGACTGAATTCCATCTTTCGATCGAAATTGTAAGCGCCGCAAGTTCAATCGAAGTTCGTTCCTTATAATTTGTCACCTTTGTTATTTGATTTTCAATTTGTTTTGCTGCTAAAACCATCTTCTGTCTGGTGAACTTTTAACGATATTAATCAGAACCGTCTGAATTTGTTGGTTTTTTACCTTTAAACACTTTAATTTGATCTTTCAACATCTCCCGAAAGATTTAGGAACGTCGATATGTTTGCTTTAAATTTTGGTATTTATCTGTTTTCAGCAAATAAAAGTACATAATCAAGTTTTTGTGGAATGTCGTGAAAGGATAATTAGAACGAAAGTGCGAAAAATATTGAAAAGGCATTTTCATAGACCGGAACTGATAATGGCACACATGACACCTCAGCGCATTATCTTCATAATCACCAGATCTGAGTGGAGATATGTTGACTAAGATGCTCCAGATGCTGATTAACTAGTTTAAACCGAGTGCGTTATCTCATATAGGTCTGATTCATAACGGAAATATCGTCGAAAAATCTACTCCCATCGGAATTCTTTTTTTCATTACTTCTTTGCTCCCAGTAACCATTTTTGGTTTCCAAATAATAAATACGTAAAGTAAAAAAATAAAAACTCTTAAATACATATTGTAAGTTTATGCTGGACTTTGTTGACGCTAGTGTTCTAATTACAAAATGCAAACATGGGAATTACTCATTAATGTATCGTCGTACTTTTCGATACTCCTTTTGTTTTCATTACCAGATTCAAAAATTATCTAAAATGAAAAACAAAACTGTTATAAATACGTAAGAATATACCGAAATATGTTATCTTTAACATGGTCATTAAAAAATATGACTCTATATTTAATCGTCCCAGTTATTTTCCCTTTTTGCGCTTTAACGGCTTTCGGAAATATTTGGGTGTTCGAGTATTTACGTAAATAAGGTTCAAATATTTCTTTTGCAGCCATTAATAATTCCTTTTTCGGTCTGACATTGCACATCAAAACAATATGATCTCCTTCAAACAGGTGTGATTAACTTAGACAGCTAAAATTAAAACTATTAAATTAAATACAAGTTAAAGTCTAAAAATACCACCTTAAACCCAATAATACTAGTTCTACAGGGGTGTGATTATAATTAGAAAATCCGAGAGGATATAGCTATTTAAAGTACAGTACCTGTAAAAACTGCTCTCAATGAGTTTTCTAGAAAAAACAAAAACTCGTACACTAACGCCGCTGGCAGCCAAATATTTTATTTTCTTCGGAGAGCATTTTTGAAGCCAATTATATCACGTGAAAAATAATTTTAACTCCAGATCGATTAGAAACCTGTACAGCTGCATAATGAAAGGCAGGCCAAATACATACGAAATTGCGTCAATCTTAATGTCGTCTGCGGTCAGCAAGGTTAAAAGTATTTTTTGGCATTGCAGCGCGTTGTCTTTACATTTTTTTCCTATTCAAGTATTTACAATTTACGTCAATGGCTGGAGAAGAGAAGAAAACCCGAAATGGTCACTGTACCGCATCTTAAGCATGAGCGTCATTTTTACAAAGTTAAAAAAAAAATCCAATGACTGTAGAAAAACGTGAGTGAAGAAGTGATACATTTAAAATAACCTACCACAATAAATTTGCCTAATAAAAACGTGTGTTCAATCTTTAGATGTTCTTTGGATGATAATGATTCATCTTCAGGCGATACCGGTTATTTTGCTACCAAAATAACTATTTTAATGGCGCCGAATTCTAAATGGACATGAATAAATGCTGTGCGCAGCGAAATAAGCTTATTTTAAAAATTACAAGTTTTTTGCTATCGTAGTTATTTTTAAATATTTTTGAAGTATTTGGAAAAACCAAGTCATGACACATGTCTGACTTTTTAAAGACTATACTGTAATTTCGGATTACTATCTGCAAAAAGGTATACTTGTAGCTCAATGAAATAGAAAAGAAAGAACTTTGGATTTTTGAAAGTTGTCATTATTCGAATAGACAACTTTTTGTTTTGTGTAACGAAATAACAAGCAAAATTTATCTAAAATGCGTAACTTGTTAAAAACGATCTGCTGATCGTTGGGCTACGGATTCTAACTGTGTACAGCTAGAGACCTAGAAACTCTTAACCACACTTTTGTATGTGTTTCGAGTTCAAAAAGTCTTTGGACTGATAAAAAATTTAAACAATCAAAAGTTGATGTGCATTAAGTTCAGTAAAAAACTATAAATCTAGTGATTATAGTAAGAAAGATTTCTGTGAATTTATAAAGCCATTACAACTTAGCGGAGTGATACGAAATACAAATCTCCAACTCTCCATGAAAGGACTTTCTCAAATTATTGCACAGGTTAATGCGATTCCGCTGTCGATTTCATTATTCCGGATTATTAGTTGGTGCTTTTAGGGAAATGGCTTGCCCACGTTCGTTCTTTTCGACTCATAGAGGGTCAAATGCTTAATTTGGTCGGGCTACAACTATCTTAATACTTATAATACTCACTTCCATTACTTGCCATTTAAGAACTTTTGGATTCTACCCATTTTATTACATTGAATTGAATATCTGCTTCGCAGCGGAATTTTAACCGAAACTCCTATTTTAACAATCAAGTCTGCCATTCATTATCATCTAATATTTCACAATATTTTTTTAATTCTACTTGAACAAGAAAGAGGTCCTCGTGGAAATTGGACCCGTTTAGAGTCAGAGTATCCACGTTTTATCTGGTGCCTTTATAGGCAATTTAAAAATAGAGGGGTTTCACCATAAGCCCTCGATATTGTTGAGAAAGTATTGATATAAAATCTGTTCTTCGCTTTAGGCTTTGATAGGAACAAAAATGTTGGTTTGTGTGGTAAGTAGTGTAGATGAGGAAGGATTACATATTCCAGCTTCCGAAGAAATGATTAAATGCATAAATTTTTCAGCCTACCAAACGGTCACAATAATCTTTCATGCTATTGGATCCATCAATGAAGAACAGATTTCCATGCGACACGATTTCTGCCCTTTTGTAAGACTTTAAGCAACAAATATACCTTTTGTTGTGAACTACTAATTATTCACCCTCGCATAATTTGAACTTTATTCGGCACACACACAATTATGTTACTTGACTTCTACAACTAAATGAAGAGCTAAATCTCGAGGGGAAAAAGGGACGTTACCACTTGTCTTCATAGATAAATCAGTAAAAATTAACGCTAAATACCATTTGGAAGAGATATTACAAAAGAATTTATTGCCCGCTGTCCAGGAGTTTTATTTTCAATAAGACGAAGCGTCAGCCACGCCCGCAAAGAAGGTTCAAAAGTGGTGTGGAACAAAATTTGATTTCATCCCTAAAAATGAATGGCCCCTCAAGATTTCATGTGGCTATTCAGGAAATTTGGAATGAGATTCCTCAGCATGTTGTGTTGTGTTGTGGGCGTTTCGAAAAAAGAAAAACGGAAATTATATTGAATAATTCCAAATGTACATAATTGAAATACATTTTTTAGTTTCCTGAAACGGTTTTTAAAATACACGCAAATGTTTTTGTGCCAATATATAATTGTCACCCTGTGTATATGTCATTCTAAAACGCCCTAGAATTAGGTTGTATAACAAAAACGAAAATCTGGAAAATCAAGATCAAAAGAATTCATTCTTCTTCAGTTACAAAACTAATGGCTTCTTTTATATTTCTGCCCTTCCAGAGAACACTTTTTTGCTCGTCTATAAAAAACAAAACAAGGTCGAAAGTTAATAACTCGCTAACTAATTAACTTTTGCCTTGGAATTTATCGAAAAACATAAATTTTTCTTGCCCGGAAAGGAAATAGCAAAGAGAATAAATAAAATTGTCAATTATAGAACAAGAAACACTTTCACTTCTTTTCTTTAAAACGTCTTGAAAACTGAATAGAGTTTAACTGCCATATAATCTATTTATTTTAATATTTACCACTGGTGTACATCCTAAACAAATTTACATTTTCCACATTTTTTTGGATATTTAAGGTGGGATTCTCTTTCAATGGGACGTAATTTAGATTCTTCCTCTAAAGATTTTTCTGCGTATATTGTTTTTGCTCCTAAATTACTATTTTTACTAATTCAAGCAAATTACATCATACCTACATGATAGAATGAGATAAAATTTAAATATGTAAAAAATCACTAACTGAATAACAAATATTGGCGCCTTATGTATAACATAAAAAGGGTAAAGCAATAAAAACGTAATCTGAAATTTTTGATAACGACCTAATTATCCTTGAAGTAATAAAGTCTATAGTTCCCTGGTGACTAGGAAATTTTTTTTAAAGAACACCGACACAAAATGTAAACGAAACGTAATAAAATGTGCCAAAAGCAATAAAATTTAAACAAAACTGAACGAATGTTGTAAATACATAATGTGAATTTTATGACAAAAACAAAAAGCGTGGCACATGAGCTCTGTTCTTTGTCTTCAAGCGTAAATCGTAAGTTATTCTTCTTTCTTCAAGTTTTCGATTTATTTGCGATTTATTTTTCCCAAACGAGACAAGACAAAAATGCAAACCAGGAACATTAAAAAGCACTTGCCCTTTCTAAAGAATTATTGAGTGAGTGAAAGTGGTACCAGAATAAATAGGATAACAAAATCAAATTCAAGCTCATAAAAGCGCGACAAGCAGAATTAGTTTGGTACCATACTCCATAGCTTGGCTTCTTAACTACATTACTAATTTTTTAGTTTTCCACATTAGTACATTGCTTCCGTAGAAATTGTCACATGTTTAAGACTAAACCTACCAAGCCTGGTCATGGCGACCTCTCTTCAATTGCATTATTCAGCGTATTATTTCTATCTCAGCTGTAAGCATCTCGGTAGGTTTAGTGTTAAAGTTTGCAGTCCAATAAAATAAAAAAATAATATAACGACTATTATGGCAGGTATTTTTATGGAAAGAGGATTCTAAACAAGAGCTTCTAACTTAGGAACAGGAGACCAAAAACAATGTAAATCTATGATAAAAGTATTGCTTATGAACAGATACATAACCTATATTATGTATACCCTATGTAGTTAGAAGGAATTACATATCTTGAAATGAAGGAAGAGAGCAAAATTATACGTATTACAAAGTTATCTAAGTAATGATCCCTATTCAGGCAAAAAAATGTTATTTTGTGTTATGTTAAAAAAAATTCGTGTTGCATTCCCATCATCAAATTTGGTATTAAGTTACGATCGTAATCTGAAGATAGTGTGATAGTGTGATTTTCTCCTCTGTATACATAGGTTCGATTCCTGCAAAAAGGATGATGCACATCCCACTGACCCAAAATTCTGGCTTCCTGGCAACATTTGTCAGGTTAAGATATTTCCTAATCTCCTCTTTCCTAAAATTTTCCTTTGCCTAAGCTGTGTTGTATTCATCATATGGTTATCCTCTGAGCTTAGGCAATAGCTTAGAAAAAAAGCAATGAAATATTTCGATTGCCTTAGCACCTTATCACACAGGTACCTAAAACATTTTTGTATAAAAATATTACTCAAAAAGTAGTTGAAAAAAATTGATAAAAGGCAATCGAAAATTATGTTCGCATATGGGGATTAGATTTTATTTCCATTTGCACTAATGTCTATTTGGTGCTTGAATTAATATCATATGAAAAGTATAGTCATTAAAACGGATCGCAAATTTTGAGACAACATAGTAGTAAAATATTTAGGAATTCTATTCACGATACTGGATCTTACAACAAGATGAGGCAGGAGAGTTTTGAACGTGTATCAGCATGGGAATTTTACTTTGCTTACCTGTCGTGTATAAGGCATGTGATATAATCATTCGTTTTTAAAAATTGCTCTCTCTCTCTGTCTACGCATTTTCCATAACACACTACAGATTGAATTACGTAATTCCAGGCTTTAATTATTTGTTTTATTTTGTCCCAAGCAATGAAAATATAAACAGTGATTTGGTATTTTTTCGCTAAATTAAATTTAGAAACATCACACGAGCCACATTTCAAACAAAAGATTACTAAATGTCGTCCTCATTTGCACGAGCTTCCTCCCTCCCGGTAAAGAGTAATCGACATGGGCTCCGAATTCAATTTGCAAGTCAGCGACAACTTGGGAGTTAGCTACAGCCTTAGATATGCATGTAAAGTAAAGTTTGAAAATGAAACTGGATTTTTCTGGCACAAACTTTGAATTAACTGCTGCCTCTTAGTAAAGCTTTGCATCTCCTAAATTAAACAAATAAAAGTTTCCGGGAAAGAAGAGTGAATAATGGCAAATATAAATTCTTGTGCCACAAAATGTAAACATTTAATTTGGCTTGTACTTGGTGCCAGGGCGGCAGTAGAAAGGATCCATTTAGACAATGTTTTACGCTCAACAATTTACACTCAGACTCAGTGCAAGTTCTCTGTCTGTTGATCATCCATGTGTAAGAAATGTGAACTTAATGACTCTGTTTTATTATATAATTAAGTTATGACCAATACTACTAAATGACCATTTAAAAGTACGCATACAGAGCAACAAAGCAACAGTGGAGAACTCAGTGTGTAAAAATGGATCACATCAAGGAAATCAGTGGATTTTTTTAATGTTATATAACACTATAGGGTTCTGTAAAGAAGCATTACATTTAATATTATCTCGAGAGTGAAACAGAATGAAGACGACAGATAACGTTGACAATTATATTGTAACCAACTGCCAAATTATGCTACTGATTATGAATAATAATATCAACATTAGAAGGACTCTGTTTAGGCAATTAGATTAAATTGGATTACACACTTTACGTCAAAACGGTTGTTATGTACAATGGTATTTAACGTTTTGGCCTAATTTTTTGCCGAGGAAGAATTCAGATGCTTCGGGTCTTTTGAAAAATTCTGTCCCAGAATGTAAGCAATTCTTACTCCAAGAATTCTTGACCAAATATGTGGGGTAGAGAATTTTCACCATAAGTATTCAAAGTGGTGCATACTGTCCTCATTTTTACATAATACCATAATAAAATTCAAAAATTTTAACAAAAATGAGCAATATCGATAAAAAATTAAGTTCCGTAGTCTATTTTTATCGATTTGAATCAAAAATGAATTATGGCCTGTGGAGTCTGAAATTTGATAACTATTGCGACACACTGCGTGTTAAAGATGCCTTCTTACTTCCCAATTCTATACAGGTTACTGGAGGGTAATAAAGACCAGCGGGTATTAAGGCCCGATGTGCATGAATGCATTCAATTGCAAGTTTTGAGTCACTCGCAAAAAGTGACTTGTATTCAATTGGGAAAATAGCCAAAAGTGATTTACATTCATATTACAGAAAAGCAGAAGTTACTCCAAATCTTCCAATCACAATTCAAGAATGAGAATCGGAAGATGAATGGCCTTTAAGTCAAATTGAGAAGAAAATCTCCTTTTCCGAGGTAATGAAAACTCCTAAAGCTTCAATGTCAAAAAGGAAAGGAAAATTACAAGAAGAAAAATTCTGGTGGGTCAAAAGTTCGTGGACATTTTAAATATATTTATTAAAGTTAATTTTTATATAGTACATTAAATCTTCAAAATAAAATCCATTATGTTCAATGGTTTGTATCTATCTTTCTGCCAATTCATTGATCCCGCGATGCCATTCCTTGCTTTTCGAAGCAAAGAATTCCTGAATTGTCCTTGAATTTATGACTCATCCTAGTAACTACAACAACATATAACTAAAACAAAATTTCGAGGAAATAATGGGTGATAAAATACATTTTATTTAAATGAGTCTTGTCATCCACAGTGTTGGGTAATAAAGCCCATTAACATTTATCTCTTTGTCTTTAATCATTCCTTGTATAAAAGTACATTTCTTTTACTTTTTTTCCGTTTGCAACGGTAGGCCTTATTTTATTACCCTGCGATACTATACACATAATAGTTCGGGATCAATGTTGCCTAGACAACTAACATTATATAACATCATATATAAAGATATAACAATTGTTTTTTAGCAACTATACAGGTTTTAATATTTGACCTAAAGCCATTTTCATAACAACGATGAAAATTATAAAAAACGAGAGTATTAATATGAAAAATATATTGAAAAAGAAATTCTTCAATAATTTTTATATGTAAATATTCGAAAAATTTATACTAGTCACACTAAAAGGCAGTTGAAAATCGACTACAATGGTCATCTTGAAAACAATGTCTACAGTACGTTTTTTTTTAAGCAGCAGCGTGTGCATTAATATGTATATAAAATATATAAAACTTAAAGAGAGACTAACAAGAAAAATCGTTTGACCCAAATACCAAAACCGTGAACATCGAGAAACAAATCAGTGTAGTCTTCAACCAGCGTTGTACACCGGACTGTTTTAAAATGGATTTAACTTACAGATTAACTCTAGCCGAAACCCGGGTCAATATCTTGAGTCGTCCGTTGCTTAGCTCTGTTTTCCACGTATGAAGCCAACCATGTATTCAACTTTTTCACTGTTTTGGCGTCACAGGTCTACTATTATTTTTCCTTCTTGCTTATTTTTTTCCAGACATTTATACACATCTGAAGGTGGTGAGTGAGTTTTTCTGTTACTTAATCTGCTTATCTTTTTCGAGAAGAACTGAATGATGACAAGTTGTGACGGTGTATTGTTTTTTAAATCTGTTTTCTGATTATTTTACATAATATTGTTTTCCGATAAACGTTTAGTGAGCTGCTCTCATTTCGTTGATTTTTTGATAGCAATAACTGTGATTAACATAACAGGCTGACTAATTCCATGGAAGTTAAGTTCAAAATAAATTTTGGTAATACAAAGTATATTTTGTTCTTTCAGCTACAATTAGTGAAATATTCTTTAACAAACACTTACAAGGTGTAGTTATAATAACGTAAATTACTTTTTCGAGTTGCTCTCTATTTCTTTAGTACACTGCAGGTTAATGCTAATGTTTGTGTCACTGAGATGAAATAAATCTCAAAAATGGCACAAATTCTGTGTTTACCTCATACTTGCGTGCGTAAAATATTCACAATATGTTAGAAGATTTTAAGTCTAAAAGTGTGTAATTCGTTTGCAGAATAAGTGATAATGTTCTGCAAGCATTTGTTTTATTTATTTCTGTAAATGTATCTGAATAAATCTGCAGCTTTTCTATTTTCCTCACTGAATGCCTGTATGTATGGGAAATATGTCTGATGTTAAGAACACCATATCGTAGTAGTACTCAAACAGTAAAAAAATTATTTTTTGAAATTTTTACAATTCAAATTCTCTGCAGCGTCTGCCGGTACACAATTTTGCTACTTAAGAATATGACGAGCAATTTTAGGGTAAATGAGAGAGTGATAAAAGTCTGGCAGGCAACGTGAGAAATAATATAAAGTAACAAATGATTTTTATAAAAAAATGGAATGTTATGAGTTTCTTCATACGACTATCGAAATGATTTTTATATGCGTTCAACCACGTTAGGATACGATAGGAACTATTTTTCGATCTAAAAGTTATTGTTTTTTTAACAATTAGAACACATTGGCAGTATCTATTCTCTATAGTATAGTTCTTTTTACAATAAAATTTTGATTCACAGTATATAAAAGCGGGGAAAATTGACACAATCTTTAATTTTTGCTATACAGTTTTATCTGGTATGCTTTGGATGATACCGCGCTATTTTAAAATTCTGGAAAAGGTTTCTGCCAATCAAAAGTTGGCTTCCGTCCACACATGTAGGTATAATTTCCATTTTTCTTGTTTGCGAAGAAACTTAATTTCGGCTTAAACGTTTTTTGTCATAACTACCATCGCTATTCTCGTCTCTCAGCCTTGTATCAGTTTTCTGATTCAATTTCGAGGCACGACCAGTTTTTTAAATTCTATTTGCGGTAATTTTGTATGAAATACAAAAACATTGAATAAAAACTTGATAAGGTGTTAAGAATATTGAGCTTTGATTTCGATTCTTTGGTTAAATGTTTTACGGAGTACTGACCGTTTGTTCGAGGAGTTATGGCCTCCGAAACAAAAGGAAAAAAAAAGACTAGAAATTTTTTACAGTATTAACGTAGACGGGGAGATATTTTGGCCGAAATTTTTAGCTAGAAGTGAACCAGTGAGAACAAAATGTAACCAAATTTTTGAAGAAAGAAAACAATCTTGTGTCCAACTGACTGAAAGGGTTAAATTTGTTAGTAAAAACTTTGGTATTACGATTTATCTGGCTGTAGGTGCATTTTCTCGTTAATTTTGAGATTTCAAATTTGCTTACCATACTATCCAAGTATTTAAAAAGCTGCAAAAGTCATAGGAAAATGTAATAAAATGGAACCATTAACAAAGTTTTTCTTTTCAACAATGGGTATTTCTAGAGGACTCGATTGTTTGAGGCGGTTAAAACCCATCGTTGTGGTGATGACGGTTTTTTACATCAATTTTTGGCCACTAGAAGTAAACAGCGTACTTTACTAAACATTAAATGGGCGCTTAGTACTTTCGTCATGCAAATCGTGGAATTTACACTTTAAAAATCATTCCAAACTACAAAGGAATCGATAATTTTGTCTTTACATATTTAAACATAATTAATAAAACGCTTAATATGTTAACCTAAAAACTATAGCAATTCCCGATTTTTTTGCTTTTACATTTCTCATTCAACGCTACTAATAACCCCGTGCTGAAAATACCCATGTGGGCTAGACGAAAACCAAAAATAAATAATCATTTGAATATCGTGCGTCAATTCCTGAATTTATTATAATATGAATGGAGTGAATGCGAACAAAACTTGAATCTACCGATGTATAGCCTTCCCCGCAGAGCAAAAAAAAACGCAATACGCGAAAAAAAAATTGCCTCGAGTCGATATTAAATCTGTGACACATATATAAGCCGAATAAAGCTCTAAAAAATTGACGTAATTAATTAATTTATTTTTTTCCACTAAAATTTCAGGGTAAAAAACTCTATTTTATTGCAGTTTTTTTTATTTCTGTTGAAAACAGATGGAAAGCAGTTGGTGAATTTGCGTAGACATGATCTGATTCAGAATTACTTCTTCGAAATTTATATTTGTAATAATTGGGATAATGTTAATACCTCCTGGATTTTTAGCTTTAGTTTTATGTAAAATTCGTTCAGATTCGAACCATGCAAGATTTGGTTCCCTTCGAATTCCGATCGGTAACGCTAAAGGTTCGTTATAAAAATTTTGAATTATGCACACCTGCAAATCGTCGGCCTAATCCTAAAGTCCCGTAAGTGCCAAAACTCAAATTTTACAGGGGAGTGGAAAAACTGTACAATTTATATAGTTACGAGCTTTTTAAGCTACATTTTTAGGGGATTTCCCGTTTTTCCTAACTTCGTAAATTTAATTTAATTAATAATAATTTGAATTTCATGGATATCTTGCGGCTAGTGTTACCGTTTGCGATCAAAAACATGAAATCGTAAAAAGTGGAGTTACGAGGGTTTAGGATTAGTCCGACGAAATATATCTTGACCCTTTCGTTATGGGCGATTACAGTCGCTAAAAATAAAATTTCAATATTGAATTAAAAAAAGTTTGTTATCTACGAATATTGCTCTTCTTTCATCTCGGACGTTCGTTGCGAAAGCGTTGAAGAAGAAAAGCAGTAAAATACTTCTTTCACGATATTGCCTAAACTCAGGGGACGATCTTATGATGTCGACACATATAAGCATTTTATGCAGGCGCATATATTGCAAAGTATGGGAATTATACTTAAAGTATGACTTACTAAATATTTTTAGATGTTAATAATTCATGTGTACAATCCTACTACACTTTTACTTATTTTTACTTCCCAATTAAAATTGTTAAATTTTACACTAGTACAATTTGAATCGAAATTTATGTTTGATGCCGTTGAGATAACTTGATAAAATTTGCACCATGTAAAGTTGATGAACTAAGGAAGTTTTTGAACTAGTTTCTAAAAAAAAAAAATTATGGAACTTTTTTCTTAAAATTGCCATAGAACATTCAAGTTAGTTTTTGTTTTGGTAAAAGAAAAAATTCAACATTATTTTTTCAGACAACGGTGAAGTGTATTGAAATAAATGTTTTTAAATACAACAAGTGCACTGTTAAGCTATTTCGGGAAGAAAAATCAAGTGCCTATCTCACTTACTTCGACCGCTATGATCAAAAATCCCCTACAACACGTAATTAGCGAAAAATCTCGAAAATTTGTGGGGCTGATTTGGGTTCCCCGATGTACGCTCTACCTCTAGGCTTCCGATTATCACTATTTTTTGGGACACCCTGTATAATTTAGTCGAGCATTGATTTGACGTGTATTTTTTTGTATGAAATTTCACTTTTTACATTTCGAACAATTTCAAGTGGCACCGCTAACTTACAGGAATACGAAGACATGTGTAAAAACTTCTAGAGATGACTTAACAAAAGAAAAACACGAAAAACCAGCTTTCAGAATTTGTCAAACAACAAAATCCACTTGTTTGTATCGACATCGACCGTTCATACACAACAAAATATGAAAATTATCAGGAATTGATTTCAAGACCAAACAAATTTCCGTTTACAACATCAACAGAAAATAAATAAGAAGTAAGACAGCATATCTTATTCAATTAAATAAGCTCATCTTTATCTGAATTTATTTGAATTAGCGCCATACACATTCAATATTGAAAGCGAACTTGCGCGATAGCTTCACTGTTATCTCTGTTCAGGCTTAATTTCAAAGTATGTACTCCCTGAAAAACAAAGCCAAGTCTGTAGTTACGTTCGCCTGCTATCTACAAAGTGCGTAATACACGTTATCGACAGTGCAAATACTCGTGTTGAAATACACACTAGAATTGTCTGCCCTAAAGGTACTAATAATGCTAATTACACTTGCAGGTATGTTGTGCCTGCTTATTTCACAAGGTTTGTGTTTCTCATTAAAGGTCAATTTCCAAGGTCCTTGCTGTGGTATTCACCAGAATCAAAAATAAAAGAGAAATGCTGGTTCTTTTTATCAATTAGAGTAATAGGAATTTTCTAAAATTTAATTGAAAGTTTATAAGGAACATTGAATTTAAAATATCATTGTCAACATGTGAATTTTGATCACGTTATTGGGGACGGTGGTAAAAAGAAAACAGTACCTCCGGATTTACATTGTTAAAAGCCACTTATATTTTTCGTTCTGAGTTTTCGGCGCATGTTAATGTCCAACTATTCATAGGTTCAGTGAATGTGAATGGGACCTTTTAGGACAGATCTGAAAATACTTCCTCATTGAAATGTACTCGACTTTAAGCCTTGGTATCGTAGTATTTATAGTCTATGTGCCATTGTTTAGAGAGCTGGTATAGAAGAGCTGGCTACTTTGAATGACAATGAGATGTAAAACATTTTAAAATTTGCTTTTTATTTATTAGTAATATCTCATAACACTATATCACACCTTATATATTACAACGATGCCATTATCTTAAATTCTTCGAACAGTGGAGAAAGGAACATTCACACCATCTGAAGGTGTGATTTAGTTTTGTGCTTTGCATTTCACAATATTCCCTCTTTTTGCCCAGGAAGGATCTTCTTACAATGTATTATTCTTTTGGTATTAAATATACAAAATGCAGGAGGCAATATGCAAGTACCTACCTATATTACAATAGATATTGGATATTTGCTCAACTCCTCATTTCTGTTCAGTCATTTATTTCTTAATTAGTGAAAAAAAAATTATTTTTCATTAATTTCCACCAGGATATGAAAACGTACGCTCGCAAACATTGTCACACAACCAAATGCTCTCGCTCACGAGCCAAGAACGCGTGCCAGTGAAAGCAAAGGCACGCGAAAAAATATTAGCATAAAGCTCGCGCTCGTGACCTCATGAGTGAGCCGTGCTAAATGAAGAAAGGCACGCTGGTGTGCACCTGTGAACATATGATTGGCTCTCACGACCGCACATAATGGATCACAAAAAATGAACATAATAGAACGGTTCGTTTAAAATTGTTAAAAAATCAAAAATGGATTATTTTCTTTTTATTGTATGTACATAATATAAAAATGAAAGTACATAGATATTTCACCATTCTTCTGTTTGAATTCAATTTACTGCGGAAAGGATTAATAAATTAAAATTTATTTTTATTAATTTCTTTACTATTTTTTAGGAATTAAAACTCTAAGGTTGCGATTATGCCTTCACTTGAATAGGTTTATGATGGTTCGCGCGTATTAGTTTATACGCGCGTTGGTGGTTATGTTTTAAGCGAGTAGTTTCAGTGTACAGCGAACTTTTAATGTGTTCAAAGTCTTTTTGTGTCGTCATCACTGCTAAAACCTTTCTAGAATTCAAGCGTCCTTTCAGTCCTTTCACATTTCCTTTCGTCATGCAACTTCTACATTTAATTACAATATCATAGGGAGGGATGACCTCCCCTCCTTTCATTTGGGACCTCACACTCACTGATATTTTACCTAGTTCTCGAGATATCAGTCCTCTTGCCTTTGAATTGCACTTTTTTATACCCGCCCCGCCCTGCATCTTTCATTCTACGAACAAGCAGAATCTTCCTACGTGAATAGTTAAAACTAGTAATGAAGCTTTGTATTTGTTTTGTAATCCGTTCCGCGCGGATTAACTTACTCTTTGATTGTTAACGGCATAGGGTTATTGATCAGAATTATGGTTAATACTAACCCAGTTTTTGATCAGGGTTGGCGCTGGGTTTTAATCCTTACTATTTTTTGATAGTTTTGTTATTAGCTTCGTAGTAGTGCACTCTTAAGCAGCAGGAACAGCAAGAGCTATTTGAGTAAGCTTACGTAAGATAGGACTATAACAAAACAATATTTATACAATATTGCAATGTATTACTAATGATACGCTCCAAAATTCCTTCCGAAATTAAATCAAAATTAGCACGATCCAACTGCCTCGAGTATCAGGCATCTTGGCATCTAAATAAATGAAGAAAAAATCCAAAGCAAAAGATACCCTTTGCACCTGCACATCTGCCATTAGTTATCTTCGTCAGCAGTTACCTATGCAATGTTTTCGTATCCTTCGACACTTATCCTAAAAACCCTAACAAATCAAAAAAAAAGTATCATCTTTAATCAAATTGACTAAAGTTGTTATTCTGAAAGGATCCGGATAAAGTTGCTATTATTAACCCTATTATGATAGCATTAAAATGAAAATACGCAAATGAGGTCGCCGAATGGCAGGAGCTTGTACTGATTAAATCAAACCGAATCACTCAAGGCTGAGTTGACTGGAACTGGTGCTAAGTAGAGGAAACATAGAAGTCTTACACATGATAAAGCAAATGCAAATAATCTCGTGATTAAAGTTCAGAGTGTAGGCGGCAATTGGTCAGCCAGGGAATGCATGTCGGGAAGTAGAAACGTGAAATGAGATTAATGACGAGACACAACAATGGGTGCATTGACTTATTATATGATAGAAAACACATTGACATATAGTTTCACTTTTTATGAACGGTATTCGAACTGATAGGCTTTTTGTGCTGCTTTAGGACCAACCAAGAGCTATATTTATTTTTATTTTTTCTTTCTTCTGTTCTTTATTTACTTAAATTCAATTGAAATGTCTGTTAAAGTCTTGTCAAAACGCGTTTTTAGTAAAATTAATGCTATTGCATTTTTCTAATGCGCTTCAAGTGCAAAAATACTTCTGTTTTTTTAAAGAAATTCGGCATATGTCTACTTTCCATATGGGAGAAGAAAGGAAATCGTTTCAATAGATGTCCGTCTGTCCGCGAGTTATCTCAAGAACGCTTTAAGCTAGAGACTTGAAATTCGCTACACAGGTACCTTATTAAAAGTGAAAAATCAAGTTCGTAAATGGGCCAATTTGGACAACTCCTTCATAGGGTTGCCATATGAAACCTCCAGCAATGTCAAGTAAAAAATCAATATTTTCCTTCTAAAACGAGAACGCTTCGAAGTAGATGGATAAAATTCGGCACGCAAGTACTTTAATAAAATCTAAATATCTTGGCAGAAAATTAACCAAATCGGCTAACTCCTTCAGAGGACTGCCACATGAAAGTTTTATTTTTTAAAGCCGGAAATGTAAATTTCTTTCAAAAGTTTTTGCGATCGTCAAGAAAATATGCATATATAGGTTTTCAAGGTGGCTGATTGCGAATCCAGAGTCGGCTTTTTAAATTCAAAATGGCGGACTCAATATGGCCGACAAGATTTTCTAAACGTCAATGGAATGTTGACAAAATGACAGATATATGTGTAGGTTTTTGGGGCTGATGATTACAAATTTAACGAATTCAACATGGCGGATCAAATATGGCGGTCGTAAATGTCAACTCTTTCAAGAGTTTCTCGATCATCATGAAAATAAGTCCATATGGGTTTTTTCAGGTTGCTGATTGTAAGATGAAATAATTATCACAAAGTTACGACACTGTAATAATGACTACTAAAGTAACAGGGATGGATAAGGCTACCACCACCTCAATAGTAAGATATCCAGCTGTAGTAGTTTTGTCCATTTGCTGCTGAGGCGCACCAACACATCAGCGTCGAGGAGCAGGTCTCATGTACAATAAGTCTCCATTCAGCGGGCTGAACACATTTAAAGCAAGCATATTTTAACTAAATATCTTTTTATCGACGTTAAACAGTTTTTGGGTTGAAAAGCAATTTATGAATACTGCTGTTGAGGAATAATTTAGAAAATTCGGTTTTCTTTCACATTTCAAACGGCCTACATCTCGTATTTCAGCAGGAAGTCGGTAGTTCCGAAGAGAACGAAGTAATGTAACTCAGCGTAGCAACGATAATAGACAAGCAGAAACAAGTTGACCTCCATTCGACGTGAGGTGGACAATGAGACATAGATGAAGCACACTTATCAGACTGGACTGGTCGGAGAAGAAGAGCAGAGGATGTTTAGGCTCCTGAGGCAGAAGAGAAAGAGGGAGGTTTTGCGCCAGGTAAAAACTGAACTGTACGGAGGTAAGGTCTGGTGAGGACAAAGAGCTTGAGCACTCAACTTTGAGGGATGTTACTGTATCAACGCCAGAATTGACTCAAGAGGTGGCAACACCGAGCGGGGGTTTCTGTAATAGGTGGCTGTGAATGGGCAGATGGACAACCGCTAAAATTGTCACCCACAGCGTCACACCAAAGTTAAATGTAGGAAACCTATGGGAAGGGACGTCGTGTGGGACAGACAGATACCTATGCAGGTATGGCCGACATTGGGCGCAGATTGGGCAAAGAGCAATTGGTAGCTTTCGAAAAGGCACTGCTGGATGTCTTGGACGATCTCTCGTATGATCTCGGTACCGGCAATGGATAAGGACGAAATCCTCAAAATTTGCAGACAGAATACCTGCGTGAAGAACATCTCCAGCTAAAGGGTTATTGGCGCGGACAATACTAAAGCAGGTTTAAGAATGGGACGATACTCACTGTGTGGTGTCCGTCCATTTTTTGACTTTGACTTCCTTCTCGGTGCAAAATAAAATTTTAGCGAGGAAGATTTTTGTATGAGTTCAAATCTCAACACTTATTGAAAAATACAACAACTTTGATTGTTTCTGGAATATACAGTTATTTCGTCGAGAATAACAGAAAGTATAAAAAAAAGAATATGAATAAACGGCTTTTCTCTATACCCACCCAATCGCTCCCAAATTACCATCTTTCGATACTTTGGATGATGCGCAACTTTATAAATAAAACCAATTACTATGAATGTAAAAAAGGACTGGAATATTCGTCTCAAACATTTTTATTTTCTGCAAACTTTGTACTTATTAAAAAACACTGAGTTCTGTTAGGTGTCATGAACGACTCTTTGTACACAAAACTTAGGTATTAGAACGGGCAAATAATACTTGGAATGTCAGTGATTCTATCCCAGAAGAGAAAAAAAACATTTAAAAATATAATTAATTTCCAAGTTACTAAATATTCCAACAAGCCCGTCGACATTATCTCACCCAATCTTGAAAACTAATCGGCTTCCTGAATTTTTCTAGTTTTCTGCTAATCGCTGTAACTGACTCTAAACCGCGTTTCTATAAATTTTAGGTAGTCGTCTGCTATATTTATCCGCATATTTTAAAACTTATTTGGTCTCACTAAAAACCTAGCAGCGTCTGACAGCGGCCCACATACATGAAAAGATAAACGCCGGACTGAGGAAAATAGAAAATATTTGGGAGGCTTTGGATTTCACTACACACAACAGCAGAGCACTGTACAGTGTTTATTACCATTGACTGTACGTAAAAAATATTGTGGTAAAACATCTATTAAAGATTCAAGTTGGAGCCCGAGGTTGACTCTACTGTAGAGAGACATGTACTACTTTTGGTTTTTCGTGAGAGGTTGGCTGCCTACGTCAGCTCCTTGTTTACAAATAGAATATTCATTGAAGACCTCGAGGCAATAGATTAAAAATGATTTCAGGTTTGCTTCACCTTTGTACGATATTTCTGTAAATATTGAACACATTGAAATGGGGCAAATAAACTACGATACCAGCGGAAGAATGCTGCAAGTGCATTATTAGCGCCGCTTGCGTTTTGTGGCATTGGACTTTGCCCTTCACTATTATAAAATTAAAGCGAGTATTATATCAGTGTATCCGACTTGGAAGATTTTTTATTAAAAAATAAACTTGAGACGATAAGAGGATGCTTCCCGAAAACAGCGACAACAGGAAGTAGAAAAGTTCTCCATATCAGGACAAAAACAATCTTTAATACTAACTAGCCTAGAATTGCAAACGCAAATTTCTCTTTTATCTCGTCTGAAGCAGCCCGAGCCCGTGTGTGTGACAGTGCGACTTTGGGTCATTTGCTTTTGACGTCATCGTCGGCTGTCGGGAATTATAAAAACAAAACAAAACAAACTCGAGAAAAGTCAATAGAATGTAAATAAACAAATTGAGACCAGCACGCGTTTCCGTCGTCTTATACTAGACTCATAATTCTGAGAATATGAACTCCGGATACATGGAAAGCCCCACTAACGTTACCTAACAGCTAATTAATATCGAGTGTGATGTACAAACCTGTCCCACGAACTGCTCCTCCATTTCCCTTGGAAGAAATCTGCACCTTTCTATCCGAAGCAGGGCATTTTAGCAACATTGTATGAGCTGGATTACTTGATACTTTCCGATAATGTTCATTTAAAGGGAATCACTTAAATTCGTCCGCCGATAATAGTTTTCACTAATTTTGCTCAACCACAAACACTTAACTAGGAAATAGGTTCTACATGTACTACAAATAGATCACGATCCCTTCACTCCACTAGTCTGGTGGTCTGGAACTGTTGTTGGAATTTATAATTGCACTCCGCGTAATTCTCTGGCTATGCTGAATTTTGTCGCTTTTTTCCACTCGGTTAGCAGAACTTTTTCGCACAATTGTTTTATAACTCGCAAATGTTAATTTTAACCAGTTTAAACAACTTTGCAACTAGTTTCCTCTGCAAAAATAATAAAAATATGACACGATTTCCAAAGCCAACCTTCCTGACTTTTTCTTGACAATTACAAATCGCGGCCAACTTTACTCGCTTTCAGTTACTGAGCTCTCAGCTAGGTTTATATGAAATCAATTGAACCCTAAACAAAATTCTACATTTGATGCATATTTCATGAAAATATTGTAAAAAACAAGAGTAGAGGATTTGAGAATGTATTTTGGATCGTTCTTTTATAAATAAACAGAATTTTACATTAAAATTTCCCATTTTTTATCGGAAACAGAATTTCTTCACCAAAAGCCTACGTCCCAACCCTAGCAAAGATGTTTGTTGACATTTATCCAATGTAAATAAAAACGGGGGAAAGTGCCACAGTGTTTTTTGCAATTTAAAAAAACGATCCGTTAAGTAAAAATGCCGCAGAAACTTACTCCAAAATGCATACAGTGTGGAACAGTGGAGTCACTAATGTGGCGTTCAGTAGAAATTGGACAGATATGCCAAGAATGCTTTGAGCAAAATCGTCACAAAGCTGGTGCAGAGCAAGAGAATGATAATTCCAATAAAAACGGCGACGAGAAGAAAACTAGAAAGAGCACTAGAATTACTAGATATAAACCAAAGAATGGGAATAATACTAAAACGGCTCCGGAGGGTAGAAGTCGCCGGCATATCTTCAAAAAAAATCCTTTCAAGGCGCCAACTATTCCCGCCACTATACGAACTGTAGAAAGTGTTTTTTACAAGGTAATTTATGAGATGGTACTAATTCAATTTGTGGTATAAAAGCGGAGAACCTGGCTGCGAAAGTTTCTGATGAGAAAAGCAAGTCTTTACTAACCAAACATTAAATAAATCCAAGTTCAGGACAATTTACAGGGTTTACAAATCTTTGCAGGGTTCCTATTTACAAATTGGTGACATAGTCTCGCTGATGGACAGCAAAGATAATGTGTACTACGCCCAGATACGAGGACTACTGGTAGACACATTTGGCGCGAAATCTGCGTTTATTACATGGCTAATACCAACTCAAGCAAGTCCGTCTCCCAAGCAATGTTTCGATGCTAGCACCTATCTTATAGGTGGGAAGAGAGTATATGAATAAAGAGATTTGTTCACTTTGTTTTCAATCACAGGTCCCGAAGAAGACAGCCCCAGATCTCTTTCTTGCATGGAGTTTGTAATGCACGCTCCCAGTAACTACTATCACGATAAGACAACTCCTTTTCCACCTCCAGACTCAATGGACTTTAGATCGGACCCAACGTGTTTCATCTGGACAAGGTTGGCGCAGAAAGAGAAACGACCAATCACTTAGGAAGAAATTTATATTTTCTACTTTACAACAAACTTTAATAAAAAAATGATTTTACTTCTACACTTAGTAAAAATCGTCTTCTGGATCCCGGGGCGTACTTTGCTGATTCTTTATTTGGTCTTGGTTCGAGTACATATCCGCCACTTGATTGGCAGAAGTAGCATCTTCCGCAGATTTGTCGTCACGTATGCGAATAAACCGAGGAAATCGTAGTGAGATCCCCTTCTCAGGATCTATCAGTCCTATTGCTGCCTTATGTACTGGACTTAAGGACAAATCCGCACATTTAATTTCCCAGATTTGCACTGGTTCGAACCACACATCGGGCTCATTTGCACTATCGTAAATGTAATATGACTTTGGGGCTGATATAATGTGGTCTTTGAAGAAATCTGCATGGCGCTGAAGGTCGTCATCACTAAATCCTGAAAAGGAAAAACTCCTTCGTGCTAAAAGTGCGATAGTTTTGATAAAATAGTACAAATACCTGTGCCAATTTTGCAAATGCTTTGATATTCCTCGTTTTCGGTGTCGTAGCATGCCAATAGGAAGCCACCATAAGTACCCGTCCGCTTCCCTTTTCCCTTGAATCCTCCGATTACCACTAAATCCAGTGAGTCACCAACTCCAGAGAGGTAGTCCTTTTTCAATTTTAACCAATTTCTAGAGCGCTTTGCTATTTCATATGTGGCCTCCTTTTCCAACGTTTTTACCATCAGGCCCTCACAGTTTCCTTTAAATTAAAATAACAGAAAATTAATCTCCCTTCGCGCTTGCAAAATTATTCGTTGTGTAGGTGCACAAAAACTTTCCACCCTTATGGGTTAAGTGTACCGCAGTCCTTAGTATAACTTCGTAGAATTCATATCCACTTTGCGAAATCGTAGAAATCTTAAAGTTAGGTGCTTCAAGTGAGGCACAAATGGCGAAACAGCTCCCACTCACCTTTTATTGATTCCTCTAAGAAAGCCTGCACTTCATCAACGTCACTGGTATCAATTGAAGTCGCAAACTTCCACTGTCCTTCTATCTCTCGAAACTTCTCCCGCAAAAGTTTCCTCCGATTAATGAAAGGCTCAGTGACTAAGGGCTTACCATTCAGATACAGCAGATCGAACATGTAAACACACACTTGCACCTTGATTTCCGATTCATCAGCATCTTTCCGTTTCCTGGTGCTCAACACTTGGAAGGGCAGGATTTGCTTCTTCTCTACATCCCAAGCGACTACCTCTGTGTCCAGGATGTAGGATGTCACCTCTGTGTCTCGTATGTCTTCTATCCTTGAAATAATGTCGGGGTATTTGCTGGTATTATTTTCCTGGTTCCTGCTGTATATGCTAATGGCTCCACTGTCTGACCGATGTATCTGAGGGAATTCGCTTAAAATTACTCTCAAAAATAATTTAGATTTCTTCTACTTGAGCCCGCTCGCCATCATATTTCCATTCGCAGGTGAATTTTATGCCTTCAAAGCGCTGTAACACCTCAAATACACCTTTTGTAGGCTGAGCCAGCATAGGCTTGAGTGGTGTTCCTGGTTCCATTGGACACAGTTCTTGCAACCTCTCAAATCCATGCTCCAGCAAAGTAGGAATAATTTTATTGTAGTTAGGGCACTGACTAATGATTTTACACGTTAGGTTTATATTGCAGATACCACATATGACTTACCAGTAGGTTGTTTTCAGGATCAGCGCATTCTCCTCCACTTTAGCCTTAAAACTACTTTCACCCAATGCTTTCGCCGCACACAAAATACCTGGAGGGTACTCTTTTTGATTTGGTGGCGTATTTGTACCCGCAACAGCCAATGCTTGCAGCAGGGATTGTTCAGCCAAGCCAATCCTTAATTTCCCTGCCAACGACCTGATAAAGAATCTTGCCTCGGAGTGTCTGCAAGCAACAAACATTGACTGGATTTTGTCCACCTTCTTATTCATTGCAGAGTGCCCCGTCATTCTGGCTATGTCCTTTAACTTGACGAAGACCCCATCCACAGAAAGTGGTGCCGGTTGAAACATCATTTTTTGATTACTACGCGAACGTTCGGCAACAAGACCGATATCTCCAGTCGATTGTATGTCACTTTTAATTTGTGCCATGCTGCGTCCAGTTGTCTGTGCAATTACTTTCATTAAAGAGGTTTCGGCTACCCCCAGTTCAATACCTAATGGGCAAAATGAGATGAGAAAACATTCACAGCTAACCGAAGAGATTCCCACCTTCGTAAGCAGGAGCGAGTTGGTTTAAGCACAAGTACACACAAGCTAAAAGATCCGAAGGACTGAGAACTATTACAGATCGGAAAAAGTTGCTTAGGACTTCAATCATCTTGAGGCGTCCACTTATTTCCTCGATGAGCTGGAATGCCCGGGCTAAAGCCAGATAAGGCACCCTAAAAATATTACAAATCGCAAACGACTAAAGAATATTGCTCAAGTTACTTTTCTCCTCGTTTCCAGAAAGCATCTTTGATTGGATCGTAGTTCTTCTTTGATGGATCGTAATCAGCACCCTTCTGTCCCTGTCCAGCAGTCTGCAGCTTCAGTTCTTTTTTCACAATAGTTTCTTTTTTCTCACTTTCTTCATTTCCTGAGGGTGATTTGCAGTCCTCACTTGCATTTTCCTTCTCAATTTTATCACTTTCTGCAGAATTATCTGATTCTTGATTTCCTAACTTTTCGGACTGCGATGATAGCTTTTCACCACTTTCTACTTTTAATTTTTTCTGACCCGCATTTGTTCTCTTTTTAGTACCACTTCCTTTTGGACTTGTGATAGGTTTTCCTCCCGCTGATTTCTTCGATTTACTTCCTTCCGCCTCTCCGTTTTTCTCAACTTTTTGAGATTCTACTGGTTTTGGTGACAGGGACTGTTTCTTGGCTGCTATCGCACTATAAGTATAGATATTATTATACTATTTAAGTACAGATTTTTAGCTTACCTTGAGCTCTCCTCGTCACTACTAGATATTCTTCTCCTCTTTACTTTTTTGTTAACAATCTTTTCCGGGCTGTAAAATTTCACGTTAATGGCATGTGGGAAATACAATTTGCAAGACGGCTTGCACATTTTATTTTTGAACAAAATATTATTTCTTAACGAAATTACGTGCAATCGTACAAGTGATCTAAAAACTGCCATCGAAATACGTAAATTGCGCGTTCACTGCTTACCTTTCTTCTGTTTGGGGAGCCGCTTCCTCATTCTTAACTGGTGCTTTGACGAAAAATGAGCTAAACGCAAAAGCAAGGATGAAACAGATATTTTTCCATATCACATTACTTACGTTATTGTTCTTTGAGACATTTAATTTGAAATTTCAGGCAAAACTTTGAAAAATGATCAATGTTCTCAAAATAAACTTTGCCGCCAATTGTGACACATCGGAAAGATGACAGTTCTTTATGCATTCGAAAAACCGGCACACTTTTGTCACATACGGGGGAGCGGAAATCAAGAAGTGGAAGAAGAAGAAGAAGTACTCCTGAGACCTTTTTGTTCTTAAAAAATAAACTTTCCTGAATATGGTAGTTATTTATTGCTATGTATGCTCAATTTTTCATTTTGTTATTCCCGAATTTTTCGATTTCATGTGGATATTGTAACTTCGAATTTCTGGGCTAGAAGCACTGGACGAATAGACGTAACTTGATTTACAATTTGAGGAAATCATAAGATACAGAAACAGCCTTTTTGCCCGCAGGTATTTTGATATTATTTTGCATTTTATTTAGTTTTAACATATAAAACCTGCAATACCTGAAACAGATTACAAGTACTGAGTAGTAAACAGTACTCCGAACAGTGAAATGAGTAACCAAAGAGAAACGCTACTCAGTAAAATGGACTGCAACTGCACCGGTAGAGCAGCGTAAATCTTCAGTTTCAATTCAATTTATTCATTTGTCTAAAATAAATCACTATAGTTTACATCAATTTACATAATTATATATTTTTTATTCGTTCTGTACTCGAACAGCTTTAAGCTTCAAAAGAGTTCGACGAATATTTTGTTTTTTCTCCGTTTTTAATTAAAAAAAAAACAAAAGTGCTAACCCTCTGATAGAAAATTCAAAAAATATAAATTTAATTAAACTAAAAAAATTCTAACTGGTAGCCATACGTGTTTTCAACGTGTGTTTTTCACAGGTTTCTTTTTTTTTGAAATTTTGGTATAGAGAAAAGTATTTTCATATTTAAAATAAATTTTTAATTTTATTTCAATATTAACTTTATTCTTTTTTCTAAGTAGTATGTAGCTAGTTTTTTACCATTCATTCTCAGTTTATTTCCTTTAACTCAATTGTCTATTTTATCTAACTTAATTTCCAGTTGTTGCCTGGTATCTGCACAACATGTTAGATTGGCATCATCCGCACATATGTTATATTCTCCAGGGTTTCATAGATTTCTTGCATGCAATAAGCACAGTATTGGCCCCAGCTGCTGTTGCTAAATAGCTGCTTGAGTTATCTGAAGAAACGTAGTCGCAGCCTAAAATCAGAAATCTGTGCTACTTGGGTTTCTTGTTATTGTTTATAAAAATGTCAACTATTGGCGTTAACTAGCCGTTATCAATCAATCTTTTAGTTATAAAAGGCGATTTTTTATTTTACACACTACCCAGATCCAAATAATTCGCTGATATCCTCCCTTGCTCTAACCCAGATTCCCACATTAAGGGCCGTATGCATCAAGAAATATTAGATTTTCTTGGTCTTAACGATATTCATCAACCAATCTTAAAAATTAAACTCAAAGTTTAAGATAGCTTTCTGGTGATATTTGACTTTAAGTTCGAATTTTATATCTGTCAAACAAATGGATGAATGTAAAATATTTTAATCGAGTAGTTAAGGTATTTTATTCGTGTGGAAGTTTTGTATTGCCTCAAAATACTTAAATTCTGTGAGTATATCGGAATAAAATTTGTGTTTAAATTTTAACTCATCTTCGTCATCAACTAAGCAGCT
>QYTT01091413.1:2678-22110 GCA_006980735.1 Dasypogon diadema
TTGCATTTATTTGGATTCACGTTGAACACAGTACTTTATGATAATCTATAACCATTGGTGGTATCCGACTTTAATTTACCTCGTCTTAATATGAAT
Source organism: Dasypogon diadema (assembly GCA_006980735.1). NCBI lineage: Eukaryota > Metazoa > Arthropoda > Insecta > Diptera > Asilidae > Dasypogon > Dasypogon diadema. The sequence continues at coordinate 2,775 of QYTT01091413.1, forward strand.
TATCACCACTGCTCAGAAGTACCGTATCATCCGCATATAATATTGCTTTTATATTTAGGGCTGAGAATTGAGCCTTGAGGTAACCTGTTTCTTCTTTTTCTTCTACTTCTGCTTCTTAGAAACTTCGGATTCTAAATAAAGTGAGTTTTTCGTATTTTAAAAGAAGCTTGAGATTAAATAATGATCTAGTCTGCTGTCCTTAGCCTAATAAATTTGCCTTGTCAGGGGATCTAGATCTTATTCCTTAGATTTTTAGTAACACTGTAAGTGTGCATTCCTGATGAAAAAAAAAGAGTTTACATGTAAAAGAGGGACACCTCTCAGACCATGATCACTAAATCTAAAGGAAACCCTCCCTCGTAGCAGAGCAAATTGCTTCGAACATAATGCATCCAAAAGCTGTTTGATTTCTTTCAAAATAATTAAAAATCACCCTCCACGTCTCTTCGTCAAAGGGGTGAGCATTCGAACTCTTCTAATTCAATACAAGCCGAACAGGCTGATAGTTTCTCTTGTGGTTCTGATGGCACTCCTGCTTCAATTCTAAAGAATAGTTCACAGTTCGTCATTTGTTAATACCTATTTTGTGTTATCTATTTAATTTGTCTACTTCTTGTGGAATAAGTATTCCCAAAGTTTTGGAAATTGTTATTCCACTTGATAAGAAGGGCAACAGGACGTCTTTCTAGGTTAGGTTGCATTTGTAAAGATTTTTGAGATTTTAATTTGCCAAGTACTCTTTTTATACCACAAACCCTTTTTGGGCATGGTTTTTTCAAGAGGAGGTGAACTACAACTAACCTGTTGAAATTCTCTAACTTCTGTATATCTGCAATTGAGACTGGTATATCTTTATTGGTCTTATCGAAGCTTTTGTTAGAATCAAGCACAAAATTTTGATTCATAAGTTGATCGCCTTCAGATTTCCATCTTTGTTTATTAACTGGCTCCGTTCATACTTGTCGTCTCGCACTCAGCGTATATCGTTTTGTTGACCCCTTATCCAGCTATATTTACAATACCGCCGGTGTACCTCAGAGAAGCCAGCGTGCTCCCCTCTTGTTTATTATTTACATCAACGATGTATCCATGTTTCTGGCTGACTTGTTCAAATATTCTCAACTATGACGACGCCAAGATTTTTCGTGTTGTTTCGTGTATGAGTGACTGTGAAGTTTTAAATTCCGACTTAGACGCCTTTTATAAATGGTATTCTATAAATTGTCTTCTCCTCAATATAAGTAAATGGTTTTAAGTTATACCATAAGTAGTTGTGTACTAATGAGACTTGATAAAGTTTTATATTCGAAGATCACACCGACGCGATTGTTAATAAGACCAGTTCAACCTTGAATTTAATTAAGAGATAAGGTAAGTAATTTGATGATCCTAATGTCACGCGATTAATTTATTGCACTTTTGTCAGATCAACTGTGGAGTATGCTTGCTGTGTTTGATCTCGATTTTATAGCGTGTCGAGGCTATCCAGCGTCGATTTATTAATTTTACGCTTGGGGTAATCCCCTTATTTAGATAGGCTCAGGTGCAACAATTCCAATTTTATTTTTACTTTTGATTGGGTTAAGTCCCCAATTTTGTTACCTTTTCTTAATGTGTTGATTCCTTCTGGTTCCTTAAGAAATCGGGATTTTCTCAAAACACCACAGCATCAAACTAATCGAGGTTTTCATAAACCTCTCACATCAATGTCACGGTGTTTTAATATAAATTTTAACTGAATTAACTTTAATTTATCAGGAAATTATATTATATAAAAGCTAAGCTCTCCTGTTTCTATTTTCTTTTATTGTTAAGCAGTCAGCCTTGAATGAATCTTGTAAATAAATAAATAAATAACATAAATTCTTAGCATCTCGCCACATCACCACTTTAATGTAATGTAGATGATACATAATTAAGTAGACATACAGCCCATTAAGAGGAGGACAGTTAACAAAGCTTGAGTTTTCTATGCCTCTAATATAACCCTGATACCAAATGTCTAAGAATATTGAACCACGAAACTTCCCCTTCTTATTTTAACTCATGTATCTTTGACGAGCATTAAAGGATTGCTGCAATCAAGTGTACTGAATTTTCTTTTATTAAATTTTATTCTTTCTTATTTAGGAGTACTCGTAAAATGAAATGTTATTGTTTTCAAACTACGGAAAAGTTAATATCATTACTTTCATTTCCTGTTAAGAGTTAAGATAGCACATCCTCAATTCTTTCGTAAATTTTACACGAAGAGAAGTTCTTATTCATATCTGTTAAAAGAAATCCTTTTTACATGCTTAAATAAAGAGAAGCAAATACCTTAGATATTATTGACGGAAAAATGGTAGTTATCTATATATTAATTGTACAAAGAAAGCTCCCGGTTCCGTATTTCAGCCACTTTTTTTATATGGAGTTTCATCGAGCTTTTCTTTAAATTTTATAATGGCAACACTGATCCGCATCAGTTCGGGGTTGTGTTCATTACTTTGGGGTTGCGTTAGTGGGTAACTTTGGTGTTAAGTTCGGTGTTTGCCACCGATAAGTATGGATTTATTGGAACTTTTTTCATTATTCTGCATGGTAAAATATTTTGCAGGTGTCTTTTTACTGCTTGCTTGCATGGGAGGATTAGGCCTACAAGGGACACCTCTGAAAAAAACGCGCTTTGAAATTTAAGGTGCAAATTGAGGGAATATGTAAAAACGTTATGTCACTCATATACCTTCAATTTGTGCAATTGCACAGCGGTCTCCTAGTAAATATAAAACTCGCTAAAATGGATACACAATGTCATAATAATTGCATTTGTGTGTTAAGCTAAATGTAGCGACTTCCAGATATTTCAGAATATGTAAAGTGAACTATAAAATCTTACAAAATGTTGCTCATCTACAAAAGTAAAACAGCACTCAAAACAGGTCATTAATTTCTCCAAATAGAAAGTTAAGATAAAAGATTTTTTCCGTAAATACTAAAACAACCTTGAAGTTTTTGCCTCCAGATGTATTCTAGTTTTAGATGAACGAAACCACAAACAATTTCGCTAACGAGTTAGTTCCGTATTTTCAATTTCAATTTAGAAAGCAACACGAAATCTCCAATTTGCAAAATTCGAAACAAACTAAAGGCATAGGTGTTCTTTTTTGTGAAATTCATATCAGTTTCCTTATCATTGTATTCATTTCTCTATCTACTCGGGCTGCTTTCAAATAAACCTAGTTTAGATATTCTGTGTGCGACCTTAATAAGCCAAACCAATTAGGAATGCTAATAAGATTCTACTTTGCATCTGGTCGGTTAAAAGGTCGAGAGTTGGAAGACATGTCCAAGTTGACATTTTGTTTTCAAAACAGACAGAACATAAATGCGAATTGTAAGACGGCCAAAACAGATTACATACGCGTATCTTTTGTGGTGTCTTTAATGTTGTAGTTATGATTCCAGAAGTTGTTTTATTCGTCTCTGTGATGCAATTCGTTTCGACATCACTGACAAATGTAGTGAAAAGAGAGTCTCTACGAGGCGACAAGCAAAACACGACAATAAATAAAATTTACAGATATGTTTTTGTATTTTTTTTGTAGATACCGTTTAAATAAAAATTTCGCGTAGATATAATAATATGCAAATAGCTAATATCTCTTTATAGGAGACCTCGTTTCGCTCGTTACTGCAGCCAGCTGACGCTATTTAAATTGCTAAAAATAACCTATTCCGTCACAAGCAGGTCTCAGCAATGCTCGGGTCCCTTTTCTAACCGGTTCTTCTTAAAGATTCATTAATTTCATAACCAGTCACGACAGGAAAGTAAACATTGACAAGTTAATGACATTTCTTCGAAAGTTTGCCAATTTATTGGTTTTCGCTTTTTTGTTAAAAATTCAAACTTTCAGACCATGTCTACTGGATAAGCAGTTATCCGGTCAAAAACTTATGTCCAACACCAAATTCTTTATGCCAATAGTGTTCGTCTTTCGTCTCACTGTTTCGCAAGAAAATTTATATACGGGCATAAACCCCAACGTATTATACAGTTACAGGCATTTTACACAGATTAAGCTTTTATTTATGGGGTGCTTCATTCTAGTGCTGGAGCTAATATTTAATCTGAATCTGAAAGCACTAAAACGCTGATGTAGAAGCATCGGTAATCCCAGTTTGACTTTCATTTCTGAATAAATTGATTTTTCTCTTTGAACAGAAGTGCTGGAAAATTTTATTTTTACGGAAAATATGAAAAAGTGTTAAATTTTCAGAGAAACCATAACTAAGATCATAATTCATAATTCAGAATCTTCGGTACAAATAACAAGCAGCAGTTTTCATTCACCAGGCATTCCGTACTCTGAAACCTATAATCAAAATCAGTCATGCACCATACCGGCTAGGTCTCAAGAGATAAAATCTTTTGTAATTTTAATTATAAAAAATGAACTTGGTTAAGAAAAACTATTGAAGAATACCATGTATTTTTGTAGCCTATTTTGATGTCGTGCTCTAGTCTTTCGGCTTTAGGTGTGGATGATCTTCACCTGTCAGGACCACGACACGATGGAATGGCTGCAGTGGGCAATGTGTGAGATCAAACTATGGGGACAGTTGATTTGAGGATGATCAACTAATGAAGTAATGTCTAACAATATTCCCGGGGCGGTCCTGTCCTGGAGACAGGGAGGGGGAGGGGGATTAGTTGGGGAGTCCGACAATGCACAATGCATTCCTCCCCTCCGACAAAAAAAGTGAAAAAAAGTAGTTGACTTGAGAATGGGAGAAGATAACAAAATTCCTCATTCGAGAGTTAGCGTTGGCTACTTCCTCAGCAGTTAAAGTATGTCAACCAAGAAAATTCTTGACTATATCGGCACCCAAAACATTGGCCTCAATGTGTTCGAGTGGAGTGTATATAAAAAAAGGCTAACGCTGTTGTTTGATACTTTCGATAGATTACATCTCGGTGGGAAAACTAAAGGGAGTAGACGTCCAATTTAAATTCGTTTTCAACAAAATAAAATTAAGGACGAAGGATGGTTTATAAAGAAATAAAGTGGTATTGAGGAGGCCAAATTTACTACGTTCCGACCACCAGCAGGGGCACCAGCAAAGAAAGTGCCAATCAGCAAGTCCGGATAGGCAGCAATCTCTGGCAGAGTGGGTGCTAAACCATTTGTCCAGGAAAGAGGCTGTCTTGCCGGTGGCTTACTTTCCTGGAGTTACCTCCGGGCCAGATAAATATTGCAAACATATCCTTTGTCCAAAAAGGATTCAATGGAGTGGCATCGCCCCAGAGAATCAATACCGAAAACATCGAAGGTCATACAAAGCACCAGAAATGTCATGGTGACAGTTTTCTGGGATATTATAGGTATTCTTCTGCTGGACTTCAAGGAAAGTAATACTGTTGTAAATCCCACATATTATGCTGAACATCTACGAAAGTTACGTAAAGCCATTGTCAAGAAAAGGAGAGGAAAACTGACCCAAAATGTACTGCTCTTACACGATAATGCGCCCGTACACACTGCTGCTATTTCAAAGGAAAGGCTGTTGTTAAGGAATGTGGTTTCGAGGAATTGGATCATCCACTTTACAATCCAGACTTGGCTGCAAGTGACTATTTTTTATTTGACAAACTAAAATCAGATTTGCGATAAAGACACCTGGATATGACAGGATACCTTAGGAGTTCCTTAAAAATGCAATAACTATGCTTCGCCATCAGCTGTTGAGTTTATTTATTTAAAAAAAAGGATAGGTTCCAAAAAACTTTAAGAAAGACATTATTTTCCCTATTTTCAGAAATGATAATCCGGCTAGCGTGGGCAACTATAGAGAAATTTTCTTTTTAAGCACAACGTCAAAAATTTTCACGGGCATAATACTTACTAGACTGGAAGGCTTCGTAGCCGAAAACTGAATTATTGAATGATGCCCAGACTCATCTTCGCAGTGGATATTCTACCGTGGGCCTGTTTTCCTGATAGAAAATAGGGAACGTAAAATGCACTCGATTTTCGTTCATCTAAGGGCAACTTTCGATAGAGTCAATAGAAATGCGTTAATATATTAATTAAGATCACTGTGTCTACCAAGCAAAATAGTGGGTATTATCGGCGATTGTTTGGAATGGTTTCTGACACTTATACGAATGGCAATGATATTGTAAACTGTTTCCCGAGAGGTGTAACTATCGGAAATCAGGAAATTAATATCTTATCATATCCAGGCGGCTTAATCATGTTTGCTGAATCTCCGGAGATGCTGAAAATTATGCTGAACAGATATTGAATAAAACACAAAAGCTAGCGAGAAATGAGAAATGGTAAATGGTGGATGGTCAATCGAGAAAATATGGAAATTACGGATTAATACAAATATCTGGGAATTACATCAACAAGCTTGACGGACATCAAGGTCCATCTTAACTTTAAACTGTAAGCATGTACTAATTCGATATGTGCATCTTGGAAGATGCAATAATGTTCTACGGTGCTGAAGTCTGGGGCATAAATCTTTCAGGAGGTTGAAAAACTGCTGTCTCTTCTTAAAACGCTATCTTCAAGTTCAGCTGCCCAATAACATGTTTCCCTATGTGTTGATGCTGGAAACAGGTCTCTCGCCGCTTTACATTGAGACGCTAAAGATGCATTTTTCATATCTAAAGAAAGGTTAACAGATACTCGCCGTTCAAATTTGCGCATATCAGTTTCAAACTTATACAGACGAATATTGGTTGCCATCAAAATCCGTAATGACTAGCCGAAAAATGTGACTGTGATTTCCCAACGGCTCTGTAGGACAATAGCAACAATTTGCGCGTAAGCTGGACTTAGTACTTCAGCGCATTGACACGAATATGGGGATATTTCGCTTATAGAGCAAAAAATTCTAGCAGCAGATTTCTATACTCTTCGATGAGTTATTTCGCGGATGACTTGGTGATGTCAGCCATATTAAAGGCTAGAGGAGAATTATTGCCTCTTAACTACCAACCCTGTGTTTCTAGTGGAAGCTTAGAGTGCAGACTTTGTAACATGATGGCCAAAGAAGACACCCTATTATTATTATTACTGTCGATGTATCTTCCCAAAATCAAATAATTCACAACTTGATATTAAAATTTTCTACAATCGTTAAAATCCACTGAGTTATTCTAACAGTTAAGTGGTTCGAAACCCATCGAAATTAATGAATCCCGTCAAAACATTTATCAGGGCAGGGATGACTTTTCTCATCTTTTGTTATGACTTTCAATGAACAAATTAAAACTTTTTTATGTACGTTGGTCGGACTGCTTTTTAGCTTGCAAAAGTTCCTTTCTAACTTTGTAAAATGCGTCTTAAATTTGCAGAAATATGTAAATGTCTGCTGCCAATGAAATTTAAGATTGATGTGAACGGCTCAACGTCAAACCGAATTTTCTTTTAAATATTTTCAAATGCCATTAGCTCTCTTTCTCTGACATGTGCGCAAATAGAAAGGGCCTATTAAAGCGAGTAGAACTAATCAAATTAGAGCATATTTATTACGCAATAAATACGGCGTAACAGCATAGGATATGTGTCTTTAATAGCAAAAGGGCTCGATAATATTACATGGCATCAAATTCAGTTACTTCCAGTTCGTTTGATGTAGCTCGTGACTCATGCCACGGCATTTTCTGAAAAGTCAATTCAGAAATTTGAATAAAGCAGCGATATAGCTTTCATAGGCCCTCATTAAGGCGACGCTGCTTTTAAGCTCTAAATTCAATTTGAAGTGGGATGATTTTTTTTATATTTTTTGATAAGAATATCTTCTTACGCTCTTGTGCTCTTGATTAATGCAAAACCTGAGGGAATTATTTATTACCAGGAAAAGATGTGTGATGTGAAACGCTGTAAGGAAAATGCCAAGATATCAAGAAGTATCTTTCAAATTTTAAATTTTCTTTAAAAATATTTGGATTGGGTGCTTCTGTGCTGTGTTCCTGTGAACTGAATATGCTAAAAGGATACTTGAAAATTACCCACACAATGGGGGTGGGGACTGGGACTCATTTAATGAATCATTTGCAACCAGCGGAGACAATTATTCTGCCTGTGACTGTGATGATGACTCCAACTGAGCGAAGCCTTTGTTCTCATCGCTCGAAATGCGGTTGTTGTTCCATTCATCTTAAAACCAACTCCAAGTAAAATTGATTTATTCAAAATAATTAATTGAAAATACGCCGCCAACTGGACTAACGAGCTTTTATTGCTTCAGTACACTCACCCTAAACCACTTAATTAAAAATGCAGAAGCGTTGAATGGCTTTTAATTGAAATTTTGCGTACTGAGAAATTGTGGGATTGCCGGAGCAGAGGCAGAGACCTTGAAGATTTCTGTCTCACTGAAGCATATCGACCTCTAAAATTGGAAATAGTACTCGTACGTAATTCGCAATGCATTCCAGTTAAAACTTAAGAGAGTGCACTTCAACGAAATCGGCCAAAGAATCATTAGAGCGGTAACTTTTATTGTGCACAAGTTTAATGTAGCACTACTTGGGGTAGAGAGGGTTACGCAACTTTCGATGAAATCACCATTAATGCACTTTCAATTTCATGCTGATTTGAAATGCAAATAGAATTGGCATTCGGTATTTATTTTTACATGAAAACCAATAAAATTGTTATTAGTTTGAGTACATTGCGTTTTGCAAAAAGTTGATGTAATAGTTTATTGAGGCCAACAAATGATGAAATGATGAATGAAAGCAGTAAGAATACGTAAAAATTAATCCTGCCTCTTTAATACGGGCTGTAAAATTCGCAATTATTTGGAAAGTACCTTAACAACCCATTCATGACCATTTTCATTAATGATTTCATTCTTGAAAAAAGGTGTTTTGCAACTGTTTAACACGTTTAACCCAAGAGAGACTTTTTGGAGTTTCTCATGTGAACCACCGGTTTGGTCATACAGTATCTAACAGTATTGAACCACCGGTTGGTCATGCCGTATTCGTACTGCCAAATTCAAGCACAAACGTTTTTACATGTGAAAATATAATACTATGGACTCGAATTTCACGGGCCTTTTCGCAAATGCAGACTACGTACGGTATCAGTGTCGCTGAATATTGAAATCACATTTTTACATCTAATTAATATTTTATATTTTCGCATGATTCTAAACCATTCTATTTAAAAAAAATTTGATTTTGTCTTTTTTTACATATATAGATATTATGTCTTGTTGTGCAAGGTTGAAATTATGAAAACATTCGACGGCCCAAATATGTTTTAATTGGACTCGAAAGCGTTAGTTAATTATTGAACTATTCCGTGTTTTTTAACAAAAGCGATATGTACTTAAAAAAACTACCCATTACGTACCAAACAAGCAACTTACAAATCTTGTATGTAGAAGCATCTTCCTGCCAGATTACTGCATAGAAAATTATTTTTCAATTTGTATAGCTAACATTTACGGGAAGAATCGCCTGTGTGCATAATCTTTACCTACTTATAAGAAATAACGAAAAGATCCTTCTGACTGACAACTTTACGCTATGTCATTTCTTTTCGTAGGAAATTTTGCATAAACACCCCTCTAAAATCAGGGGACGGACCTACGTTACGCTTCTAGGAATGATCTTCAATCTTAAACATATGTCTTCCATAATTTTTTGGAAAATTGGAATTTTTCTTCTAATCGTTCCACACGATAGGCTAATCACTTTCTTAGCCTGTCGGCAAGTTGTCATATTTTCCCAATGATTATGGTGTTCTTTTAAGACTCATTTCTCGATTAGGTCGGTCGCCATGCTTCCATGCGGAAAATGATTCTGGACTTAGGAACTCCTGCTAAGGAGGCAGCTACTTCATTCCCGTCGACAGGGATCTGCTAGGGTTGAATTCACCTTCGTCTGACCCATACATCTAAATACCGCTTGTTTGTCCAGTGCAATGAAGATCTTATCTCCTCGCACCTTATTCTCCTTTAAGGAATCCAACGCATGAGCTAGCCAGCACTTCTGCCTGGTAAACCGAGGTGCATCTCCCCAAGCTAACATAACAGGACAATCATAGATGCGTCCGTGAATATAAAAATATCCCCCGGTCCCTTCTCTGCGAGTGATACGTCACTGGTAAAAGTCTTGTGAAACTTTTCGGTTACCCTGACCCTCCTGATCCTGTCTTTGGGCATCATCATGAGTTCCCTAATCTGTTTTACGTCATCCAAAATTATGGATAGCAAGTAAGAGATAAGAGGTCGTAAATGAAGCGTTGAAACAGAGTGGGAGATAATACCGAACCCTGCGATATGCTGATGTTGTAATTATGAGCATTAGACATAACACCGTTCCTGGTAACACGAATGGAGCAGTCAGAGTGGGAACTTCTAATCCAAGTTAGGAAAGTAGGATCAAGGCCACATGTTGCAAGTTTGGCTAAAAGGGCAGAGTGCCAGACCCTGGGAAAGGTCTTCATTATATCCGACGCAACCACCTCCGGCTCGCTAAAGCTATGAAAGCAACGATGCCAATGCTTAGTAAGAAGCGCCCCCAATTCGCAATTGAACGTCCGGATCAGCAGTCATTTTGACGATCGAAAATTAGGTGAATGTTTCGAGGTATTTTATCAATTGTACTCTGATAAGAGTCTCGTAGACCTTAGACAAAATATGCATTCAGTAGAGTGACAAAAATATCGCAAAATGTTAATGCAATGACTAAAAACAATACAGAAGATTCTTCAGACTGGTGAAGTTTTAAATTGAAATGAGAATAAAAAACTAAAAGGCTTACCAAAAAATAAAAGAGAATAAGTAGACGTAATCATAACCATATCTACAAATTAAAAAGACAAAATGACTTCTTACAAATTAATTTTGGAAACATTAAAGTATCATTTTTTTATGTTCTTGGAGACAAATTTTGAATAGAGGAAAGGTCTTGGGCTAAATTTTAGGAGTGAAGGCATGCTGTTGCTTCTTATTGTATCACTGAATGATGCTTTAAGTTAAAAACTAAAAACGTTTAATAACAATTGAGGAAAACCAGTTAACGGATGACAATATAGTAAAACTCGAGAAACTAAAATTTATCTAGATAAATAAATTTACACTGCTAGTGGGCAAAAGCAGTATTAAAGAATAGAAAAATGCTATAAAGGAATTTTTTATGGTTGAGTTGATGTACAGCAAACAATCTAATAATAAATTATTTAATATTTAAAAAACTAGATGCTTCGATTGTTTTGTTTCGTCCGCAACATTGCTTGTAATTATATAACAAATTCATCAAACCATTAATCAAAGTTTACAAAACGGAAAATCATGAAAACAAGCATCTAACGAATCGAGTTTTCTAATGAATAAATGGGAAACAACAGGTGGTGCCGCGGCAATCTGCAGTCATCTGAACATTAACGTATGTCTTCTGCACACCATGTGTTATATAAGTAGGTGCCTTTCGCATATGGCAAAAAAATGTAGATTACCTTATTGATTGGTGGCAGTGAGCTGATTTCGTATTCTTGTTAACATGATTTGCTCGGTGTCGAGGACTGATTGCTGTACGTAGTCAATGAAGGAGAAAGCAATTTCTCGGCAAGAAACAAACAACGAAAGCATTATGTAAACTCAGAAACCTATTGAATGTCAACTATCTGTTCACTGTTTTTACCTGTTCTGAATAACTTTTGCGGCGAATTTGAATTAATGAAAACAATGCTTTTAATTTGCTCACGTTTGGCTTATTTTTATCGTAACGATCACGCGTGGAAGTACAAGAGGCTGGAGCGGTGGAGGAACAATAATATTGGATTGGATGTAGTACACATTTTTAGCTGCGACCAAAATTTGCATGCGCTCTGAAAGCTGATCAATCTTTTATCTTTATATTTCCAGTTTCATCATACCGCCTTATTGAAATCACTTTCTTCTTTGGGTCTTGGATCTAAATCTAAACAAACAAAAGTTTCCCACATTTTACTTTCTAACCCATAAGCGCATAACTGGTTGACAGCAATAAAATATAACAAATAAAAATTGAATCCCATCCGACTACAGTGAAATTGAGTTCCAACAAAACACCTACAAACTGTTTGTGAATCAAACGCTCATCATTATGTCATTAAAGCTGAGCAATAAATTTTGTCGCGGTTAGCCAAAGATGGAGCCAAATACGTCGTCTGTCGATTCTACTTGTAATGGCGAAGCTAAGGAGAAAATCATGCTCTCGTCTGCCGGTAGTGATAACGCTTCGTTTTTGTGAGATTCGCAGATTTTATGAACGTGAGGCTGAAATCTGAGGAACTTTCACTTTAGCCGATGCAATCACTCCCCCGATCATATGCAAATGCCATGGACCACCGAGTGCTGCTTTTATTCTAAACAAATGCAATAATTTGCGATTGAAGCGTGACCAGCGAATGCATTGCGGAAGACTCACAGTAATTGTCCCGCTTTTGTGCTAGATTAAATAGAAGACGGTACCGAGCAGCATTAAGTAATCAGACAACAATGGTGTCTGCTTGTTTAATTTCCTAATTGATAAAAGATGCAAAAAGTGTACATTTATAAACTTAGGAAGAGTAGTCGAAAGAAAGAAGGCAAACGTTTGCATTTTCCCCTTACTTCTCAATGGAACACAAATTTCTTTTCAGAGTTCTCATTAATTTCATAACAGGTACTTTTCTGACTAGAATTTCAAATTTTCAATTGAGAGTTTAATAGTGGAATCTTAAGGTGGTCGACTAATTATCAACTTGAGAACACTTTTTATTGAAAATTCCTACCACTGCCTTTGTAATTTTTGAAAGCACTTACACCATTTGCTTTTGAAATGGATTAACACCGAAATACCGCAAGGCTCTAGTCTGCCATTCATTTTTTTCCCTCCTTCCGATCAATAATAGGCCCTTACTCACGTTCAGTTTCAAAACTGGACTGCGAACAGAGATCAATAAATGCAGTGTGGTTAAAATATTTTAGGACTGATGTTAGAGAAACGATGTAAGGGGCGATATGTGTGAGTAACAAGCGAAAACATATATTTTGAAACTTTCCGAATATGGTGCCAAGTTAAATCAGTTTCCGGCTTATTTCCAGTGTAATGCGTTCAATACCTCCAAGAAGCAGAAGCTGTGTAATATCATTCGGAGTCCACCTTACCCAAATACCTAAGAACATGTCCACTGAAAGGCCCACCCGATTACATACGTTATAAAGTAGAGAGTAATGACTTCCATAGACGTACACTATAAATTGCTCGCTAAATATGCTGGCATTCGTGTATATATTAAGTTCTATAGTAAGCCAAGAACCCTCAACTTAAAGTAAATCTCAACTGTTTGGTTGGTTGGTTGGTTAGATATACAACAGAGCATCAGCAACATATATATGGGCACTCGAGTCCGAGATTACCACACAAAGGTTCACCAATAAACATTAACCGTCCAAGGATGGATCCTTGTGGAACACCACACTTAAGAATAGAAACATTAAATAACTGCGCCTGCACTTTAACTTTCTGAGCTCGATCTGAAAAAAAGTTATCCATTAACTTTAGTGCCGAAAATTAGAAATCGAACCTAGAAACGAATTGCTCATTCTGGAATGTGACCACCTAAAGTTGCGAATACAATTCTTGCTTATAAGAGCTTGTAAAGTGTGAGCTTGTACAAACGTGTCTTTACTATTATATAAACTCACTTCTGTGGTTACAAATTGCAATATTTTGCAAGCTTAAGATAACGAAGAAAGTCTGATTGTCGATTTGAAAGTAAGTTATTACCCTCAAAACACTTTTGGATCTGCCTAGATATTAGCTTTTGTAAGACCTTTCCAAGATAAGATATATCTTATTCTTATATATATGTAAGAACACTAATGGAATGGTAAAGGCCAGGTTCAGATGGATTATGCCTTTTAGAAATAAGGAGGACAACAGATTCCTCCCAAATATTTGAAAACAGAGAGGTCGTCAGGCAGATATTAAAGATTTTAAGGGAGATAGCTACAATAGAAGGTATAAGAAGATTAAAAAGTTTTGTAGGCATACAGGCATCAGGACCAACTATAGCTGATTTAATTAAATCGAACATGATTAGTACCTCAACTGCATCAACGTAGCTGGAAGAAAAGCCATGAATACTTTTAAGGAAGCGATTTCAAATATTTATATTTTGATAATATAAATAAGTTTTAAGATGCTGCTCAACTGTTACCGGCTATGGTGATACTCGCAGTTCTTTAGGTGCTTCTATGATTATATCTCTTCGTAGTTTGTGATTCTATGGACATCCGTGCGACATCCAGTGCATAGAGATCATCTTTTACATCCTCAAACCACCTCATATGGCCTTTTACGCGTTTCCAGTTTCCAAAAACCTTAGCATATGTGATTGCTCATTCTGGAATGTGACCACCTAAAGTTGCGAATACAATTCTTGCTTATAACAGCTTGTAAAGTGTGAGCGTGTACAAACGTGTCTTTACTATTATATAAACTCACTTCTGTGGTTACAAATTGCAATATTTTGCAAGCTTGTGTACAAGCATGAATTTAGTTACCTACTACAATCCCGTACGGGCTACAAGCTCCTACAAGTACGAATTGTAACCTCAGCATAAATCTGCCAGATTTTATGAAATGTACTATAATGGTAGCCGGAAAATTTTCATATACCTAATTCGTAGGTGACCTTTTGCCTATATACACCGAGACAGAAGTCTAGGAATCCACTATTAATAAAGCGCGCAGAATACTACACTCAAATATCCTTCATCACAATAAATTATATTGCAATTCGACGTATGTTGTCCTTTGCTTTGCAGTAGCTTCGCAGAAACCAAAGGCCTATTGTTCTAAGTAAGTAATGTGGTTAGATAGTATCACCACTGGTAGAGTTGAGATACTTAAAGGAGTTCACACATTTAAAGTTCCAGTCACCCATAATAAAACCATGGCTATTAAAAGTCGTCAGGGAGTTTATTTTAGGTTCATTAATTTGGACCATTATGTTGCGAGCGAAAGCGAAATTCGTTCAGCAGACCTGAGTTTAAAGGATAAATGCAGAGTAGGTAGACTTTCGGACTTTAGTGACGAAGCCTTAAAGGTATTAGAGCAAGACAGCGCATAATAAATAACTAGGAAATTGAAGGAGAGACATAGTACAGCGAAAAACACTACCTACCACTATTTAGAAAATGACAAAATGGATTCACGTACAACTCTTCCAGGAAATAGATGTTAATCTTTTGTAACCGTGCAAAATATTGTTGTACTTCACTGCAACGAAAAATCGCACACTATACAAAGAACGCGGAATTCAGAAAAAGAAAAAAATTAAAGCTGATTGGTTACTTTTACCTCATGCAAATTATTTACCATAACGTCTGTAGCTCAATAAATAAAACGGTCATGCGACCCCGGGTTCAAATTCCACTGGAGCCAACGAATGATCGAGGCTTAAAAGCCATTGGGTGCATCAAAAATTTTATGATTTGGAATCCATGTTACTCAGAAGGTTCAGGAGTTTTAGCAAAGATGAAGAGGTGTGCAGGATATTCGATACTTTTGATCCAAAACCAGCCAATTTTTTTACAAAAGTAATTGATAAGTTTTCCACTGTATATTAATATACAAAAAAAAAATTGTGACTCAACCTAAGAGAAGTATTTTATTTTGTGCTAATATAATCAGATAAATCGGAATAATTTTTCTTGCATACAAATCCTCAAAAGTTCATATAAAATTCATATAAATGCTGAAGCAGCTCAGGAATTTTTGTGATAAAATATTAAAGGTCACTACTACTGTAAATTTCCAACAAAGTATCATCGAATTAATATGCATTTACCTGATATAAAAATTTTTAGCATTTTATTGTGAGTCCCTCTGAAAAGAAGCAAAGTTTAATGTCAACATAACATGAAATATTAACAGAGACCCTCTGCGCCACGGTCACGGGTCTAAAACGTCATAAAGATGAAAAGGCACTCACTATGGGTCCACAAACCTTCGGATTAGAAAAGCTTGAGATAGTGTGACTTTGGAATGCAAACGGAAGGCAATTAATATTCGTCTTTAGATATTCGGTATAATGGCAATGTTGAATGGAATGACTAAACTTTTCTAAGGCTTGATAGTTACGAAATGTAGTAACGAACATTTGAAGTATATTAGCTATGCTACTATGACTTATTAGCGAATGGACTTGTTAATGGAACATTGACAAATGTCTATCTTCAAGCTGAGTGGTTGCAATTTCAGAAAACCTTTTCTTATTCTGATTAATTTCGGAGGAAGATACAACATTTGAAAATATTGAACATAGTTGCCGCTACTTCCTGATGTGACACAAGCGCTTCATACAAATTACACAATAGTATCGATACTCTATTTTGCATTATTTATGAATTTTATATTTTAAAGAAATTCCCAATTAGATTTCTTTATTTTCTGATTTTCTCACGAAGTCTCATGACATATCTTTTACAGCTTTTTCGAAAAGCATATTTTCCATCCATTGCTGTTTAATTATTGGGAAAATCAATAAGAAATTCTGTTGGTTCGCGATGAAATCGATCATTATATTCCCTAAGAACTCGTTTGCATCTCGTAGTTGTGGTTCAGACTTAGTCCACATGCGGACTGGCTTCTTTCAAACAAAGATATATCGCTTCGGCAGAAAGTAAGCAAATATTGACGAGCAATGATGCGAGTAACCGCCGCAATTGTGTGGTAATTGCACGTGGAAGGTCAAGTTGAATGGTTGTGGTGTTAGCATTGCAACAATGCATACCACCGTCGCGCAGATGATCAAACACAGAATTACGTGAAAATGTAAAAGTATACGAAATTTTTCTGTTGAGAAATTAACTAAGAAATAAAATACTTAGTTTCATTACTTAAATCAAATACAAAGAGTCTAGTCTGTACATATGTCGGACATAGTTTCAAAACTCCTTACTTTACATTTGCAACATATAAGATACCTATTCTGCGTCTTAAGTAAACTTTTTCATTTTTAACCCCCGACGCAAAAATAGGGGTGTTATAAGTTTGACGTGTCTGTCTGTGTGTGTGTCTGTCTGTCTGTAGCATCATAGCTCCCGAACGGATGAAGCGATTTCAATTTAGTTTTTTTTGTATTAAAGGTGACTTATGTGCGAGTGTTCTTAGACATGTTTGATGAAAATCGGTTGAGCCGTTTAAAAGTTGTGGGGGGTGAAAGTGGGGAAGAATAACCGAATGTCTGCAAATATACTCGAGTGGGGTCTCAAATGAAAGCGCACTGATAGAGAATATTGATGACTTAATCGAGAGTGTTCTTAGCTTCGTTTGATGAGAAAATTGGTGGTGGGAAAATTGGGTTTTTACTTTTTAAAGGAAACTTAGGTTTTTGTGTCGGGGGTTTTTTAAATTCTTAATTTAATTTATTTCGTAATATAAATAAACTGAATGATGAATTGTATATACACTCTAGTAATATGGTGAAAGTGTGAAGTGTGTGTGTAAGTGTGAAAAGTCAATAGACATCCTTCAACACGACATTAGTTAGTCGGCATATAACCACGTCCTGCTTAGCGTCCTCATCGATGGCTTAACTTAATCATCGTAAGTCTTTAAATATTTCTGTACCAGTCAGAATATTGTAATATCTTAAAGTCACTTTTCAAATCATCTAGTCAACGCAGATAAAGCTTTCCGCACTCTTCGATGGTCGTCTAAGAGTTTTTTGGCGTTTCACTGATACTCCTTCGGCGGTATACGTCTAGCAGCCATTTTAACCTGCTAGATCTAAATCAAATGTCTCAGAAAGTTTATAAAGTTCTGTGTGCACATCAAGCCCTGTAATAAGAATGGTAGCGTCTCCTTTCTTGGAGTTCCGCAAGGGTACATACTAAGTACACTTCTTTTCAATATTTATTGATTTGCCAGATGTAGTTATAAATGCAAAGATACATCTATATGCTAATGATGTTGAGTTGTATTTAAACTGAGCGGTAGATCTTATGGAGAGTTGTATTGACCAAATTAATTGTTATCTCATCTGAATATACCAATGGTCCCTACTAAGTGGGCTGCTGTGGAAACTTAACAAATTACAGAGCATTTTTTTTCTTAGTACGTCTGAAGGCTATGCAATATAAGATAACTTTCCTCAAGTTGCGACTATTAGTCCTGAACGACAGCCTACGACGGAGCTCCGAAGAGTCGATATTGGAGTTCAAGAGCTGATGGATAAAAATTATATCGGCAACCACACGTGTCTTTTCCAAGGAAATTATGGCAAGAAGATTAAGCCGTTTGCAATCATATCATCGATCATATACGATCGATGTGGACAGCGTAGGAAGGATTCCATATCTGCGATACGTGTTCAAGAAGTGATCGGACGAACGAGTTATACGATGTTAAGGAAACTTGAAGATCAGAAAACTCTCTGGACCAGCGTATAATAAAGCCCAGCATAGAGGCGCTCCTAGAAGCAGCATACTTCACGCCAAGGTCAGTAACAGATTGTACGAATACCGCTTGTAGCAAAAGTGTAGTCGTGGGTAATAAAGTCGCGCTTTCTAAAGAATGATATGACCTCACATTTATTTATGTTAAGTTCCAAGTCTTTCTGCCTGCACCAAGAATAAAAAGTATTCAAGTCCTCCTGAAGGGAAGTACAGTCACTGAGATCATTGATGAAGGAAAAAATCTTCATATCGTCAGCATAAATTAACGCCTTAGAATGCCTCGAAAGATGCACAATATCGTCAGTTGAAACGCAACGCAACCCACCCATAATTTTCCAAAGTCATGAAGTCAATGATCGTAACACTCTGTAATCGGATCGCCAGAGGTCCGGATCGAAAGCCGTATTGGCAATGGTGAACTAAGTCGAGTATTATCAGCGGTGCATATTGATGATAGTCTCATAAATTTTAGCCAAAATGGGAGTGATTGCTATTTCACTGCAGTTAGAGTGATCGCATGCCATAAAAATGGAAAAATACCTTCTGAATAACATAGCTGAAACATTTTAAGCAGCAAAAAGGCGCAACATTTCATAAGTAGACGCGGCATACCATCAGGAGCTTTATAGGGCTTGAGAATGTGGAACTGTAGTGACCCTAGATTAGTGTTACATGCAAAGGGACCAGATCAGGGCTGCGTAGTAGATGGATGCGACGAAATTATTAGGTAGTAGATACATTTGTCCTTTCCAGGGAGCACATATATATATTCTCATTATATATGAGGTGGGGTAATAAAGAAGAGGTGAAGTAATTTTTGACGGACTTAACAAGCAACCAGAAACCTTTGTCCCTCTAAAGCAAATACATACCCTTCTTCTGATGTTCT
>QYTT01091413.1:22130-33619 GCA_006980735.1 Dasypogon diadema
AAGCCCAGCATAGAGGCGCTCCTAGAAGCAGCATACTTCACGCCAAGGTCAGTAACAGATTGTACGAATACCGCTTGTAGCAAAAGTGTAGTCGTGGGTAATAAAGTCGCGCTTTCTAAAGAATGATATGACCTCACATTTATTTATATTAAGTTCCAAGTCTTTCTGCCCGCACCAAGAATAAAAAGTATTCAAGTCCTCCTGAAGGGAAGCACAGTCACTGAGATCATTGATGAAGGAAAAAATCTTCATATCGTCAGCATAAATTAACGCCTTAGAATGCCTCGAAAGATGCAAAATATCGTCAGTTGAAACGCAACGCAACCCACCCATAATTTTCCAAAGTCATGAAATCAATGATCTTAACACTCTGCAAGGAACCCCATCGGATCGCCAGAAGGTCCGGATCGAAAGCCATATTGGCAATGCAATGATGTAGTAGATGGATGCGACGAAATTATTAGGTAGTAGATACATTTGTCCTTTCCAGGGAGCACATATATATATTCTCATTATATATGAGGTGGGGTAATAAAGAAGAGATGAAGTAATTTTTGACGGACTTAACAAGCAACCAGAAACCTTTGTCCCTCTAAAGCAAATACATACCCTTCTTCTGATGTTCTAATCGAAATGGAACTTTGGCTTTAGCAAATGCTATGAGTTTCGGAAAAAATCTTTCTTGTTTTCGGATACTTGTTCGCCCAGAAAGCCGCTTTCTTGCGTCCCTCCTGCAATCCACGGTACACCAAGTGTTAAACCCTCAGGCTAATTACTTTCTCTACTTGCATTTCTCCTGTCCTAATTTAAAGACTGACTATTAGGAAAACCATCCAGGATATTTAATGGGACATAAATAACATAACATAACGTGTTCTAAAATCTATAATGTTCGTAAAATAAATCGAAGACTAAAGTCAGGAGTATCAATAACGCAAATGGCACACGTTGATCGCAGAAGAAGTACGTTAAATAATGCTCTTTACTAATTTTAACAACCAAATTCATTGCTAACTCCCACAAAATTTCCCTTTCCATACGTAACTTGAAGGGGCATATGTAAACATGGAAAATATACCGCAATCTCAGTGGAATAAATGTACTAAAATGTTGCACGTAATTACAGAATTATAGATAAGAGGAAGCTTTACGAAATTCCATGTCCACATAACTTATTTAAAGTTAGCCGAAAGTGTCTTTAGTGCTGTAATAAAATGAAAAAAGAGGAAAACACTTTCACTGTGCCTCACATAAAATGTAAATGTAAAATTTGAAACAATTTAATTAAAGGTTTACACCACACACATCTCTCTCGTTTAATGCAATGGATTTCCTTGACATGATACCGTCAACTGTGCAAACAAGCTTTCCCTCACTCTCCGCCCGAATCTTATAGCAGCGCCTCTAGCTAGCTACACTTTGTAATCTCTTGTTGAAATCACAAGAAAATATCTAAATTCTAGCACTATTTTGGTGCTACCTACTACCGGGTAAATGACCCACTTAACCAGCCAAATTATGAAATTTATTTTGGGTTCGGGAGACTGCTCGATTTCGTTCTTACTTTCGCCACACGTATTTCGGGGCACTTCACAAGACAGTACTTCACCTTGCCACCAAACCATTATGTATCTTCCTAAATTGTCGAGATTCGAGATAGGTGGGAAGCGCACTGATAACATTCGGGTCCTATAGCATTCCATTATACCGGGTGTTATATCTGCTGCGGTGGTATTTGCTACATGCAATTTCTACATGGAGGAAACAACGTAAGAATTGTATCAGTTGGATGAGTCAGGGCGAACTAGTCAACCGTGGATTATTTAAAGTGCGCTTTCAGAGAATTTCAAGTTGTTTTGGTGGTCTCATTGAATTGTACATAGGTTACCTGAATGTACCTGAAGATTGTCATCATTCGTGGTAAATTCTGACGTTTGAATGAGTAATGGGGATGTCCAGACATTTCGATTGTGGATGGTAATGAACAAGTTCGCTTTCGTTTATTTGGGCCACACATAACTTATGACGAAGCAGCTACGTAGAAAATACAATTTTCATGTAATAGAGGAAGTGCTTATCCCAATGAACTCGTTGCTCTTCACTCGAAAGAAATATAATTCTCGAGTGTAATAAAAGTTGGTTCATAAATATAGTTTAAAAAATGAATCAACAAAAGCAAATTTGCATAAAACCGCAACAGAGTGTAAAAAATAATAATATTTACCCACGCCGATGACCGAGCGGGTTGAAGCCCACTGATTCATCTGGGTACCAGTAGTTCAGGCAAATCTACTGACGAGAACTGTATTTGCCAAGCCACTGGGATGTTGCACACTAAAAGCTTCAGGTGAAAATTGTGGCTTCCTTACAACATTTGTCAGGTTAAAATTTCCCAATCTTCTCTTCCCTCAAATTTCCCTCCGCCTAAGCTGTCTGTGTGTGCATCATAGGGTTAGGCAGTACCTTCAAAAAATTGCAAGCAATTATGGAAAAAGTAGATAATTTTAATATCTTAAAGAAAGATTCCACTTCAAAGTCCAATCAGACCGTAGGAACAGTCCTGCTGGGAGCACCGCATATATTTTACAATACTGTTTTCAACTAAAGGATACTTCATTAACTTTTACAATCCTTTGTTATTATTAGAGTTTCTCAAATATGTAGTGCGATCAAAGTATTTGTGATCTTGAAGGATTCTGATTAAAATTTCCTGAAATCCTTTTTCTACCTGATATCCTGATATCCAACCTTTTTGAGGGTATAAAAGCCCCTATCGGGACAATATTCTCAAAAGGTTTGAAACAGTGATTCGAAAAGTGATCTTTCCTGAAAAAGTGTAAATGTCCAAAATTGAATACCGTGCTGTAATAAAATTTTTAACAAAAGATGGATTAGTTCTGACGTAGATCCAAGAGCGGATGGATCGTGTATATGGAGAATCTTCACCAACATTTTCAATGGTTAAACATTGGTCAAAGCTTTTTCGCTGGGGAGGGGAGTCAACTGAAGTGATTCACGCTGTGAAAGGTCACCAACGGTAGTTACGAAGGCTAACGTGGATTTGCTCGAGAAAGCTGTTCTGACGGATCAGCGGTTAAATCGCAGTAAAAACCGTTATATCGAAAACAAGTGTCCTCCGAATTCTTCATGAGCAAATGGGTATGACAAAAATCAGCGCAAGTTCGGTACCGGGAATTCTTTCTTCAGCGCAAAAGCGTGCTGCTCTCACACGATAATGCGCCCGTACATACTGCTGCTATTTCAAAGGAAAAGCTGTTGTTATGGAATGCGGCTTCGAGGAATTGGATCATCCACCTTACAATCCAGACTTGGCTCCAAGTGACTATTTTTATTTGCCAAACTAAAATCAGATTCGCGGGGAAGGAGGTCGAACTCAGACGAAGAAATCCATGAGGCGGTTAGGCACATTTTGAAGACCAATTCCAGACTTAAAGTACTTATTGAAAGACATAAAAAATGCTTTGAAATAAAGGGAGAATATATCGAAAAATATCCACTGTCTTTTTCCCCTCCCACCCCTCCTTCTACCTTAGGCCTCTAATACTTGGACCACACTACGTACGTACGGAAATATTGAAGGAAAAAAATTTGACATATTCACTGATTCCTGTAGTAATAGAGAACTCTTTAGTTTAAGGGTTTTCAATAACAGCATGATGCTACTATTGTGCGCTAGATACAATTAACCAACGCCAGATGAAGCCAAAAATGCTGCTTCAAGGAAAACACATTTAAAAAATCAAATGCTTAAAATTTGCTTAAAATAACTAAATATCTTTAAAGAAATTCATAAAATACATCTTACTTCTCTTAAGAGCATCCAAATAGAAACTAAGGAAGGGAAATAAATTGGCGTGAACAAGGATTTTACCAGATTTCTTGATGTTGCTCATTCAGGTATGCCTTTACCCCTTGAAGGCGAGAGAAGGTCTAGATGTATCGAAAGGAAGCAACAACTGCTTGGTAGTCAAAGGATTTTCCGATTACAATGGATTTAAATGGAAGAAAATCGGATATCCTGGAGAAAATTTGTAATCCTCTTGGTGAATAAATTCGAAGCGATAGTAACTTGTTTAAAGGTCAGTCATCATCCTGCGTTTCATCTTGCTTATCCTCTAAATATTAATACCTATTTTTATCTGTCTTTGGGAAATTTAAATGCCTTATTTTAAAAATCTTAATAATTAGCTCTTAATCTATAACTAGACAATCGGTCCTAGTAAAATTAGCATGAATTTAGCCGGCCAATTTGATCACTTCGGGCAGTAAAAAGCTATTCATTTTGAGTTCTAGATGTGATGACAGGAGATGTTTTCCTTCAATAAAATATAATATCTGATTATGCAGCAATTTTTCCAAACTTTCGAAAGAAAAGAGAAATACGGCGAAATTCGGATGTCCTAACTTTCTTAGGAATGATTTTAGCATTTTTCCAGTTTTTTTCTTGGGTAGGCTGAACTCATGATTATTGAGTTGAAGACATATGTTACCCTTTTGTTATTATTAATAATACTTTCCATTCTCAAGTAGTTCCTGTGTATTTTCAACATAAACAGAAGGTAAAAGATCTTTTCCAACATATTTACCCATCTTTTAAAGATAACTTTTAGTGTTCTGAATGTATGAACTCAGTTAACTTGAATTTTTCTTGTCTTTTATTATGTTTTTTTGTTGTTATTCTTATTTGCTAAGTGTATTTTTAACTTTTAATGACTTTGGTACTCTGTTTTTTGCTTATATTGCTTTTTTCCCATTTAAATATACATTGTCTTGTACCACACCACAACTGATGGTATTTAGCTAATTAAATCACTATATTTGCTTTTATATATTTCCCTGACAAATTCCAAAAAAGTGCGTCATTATAGCAAAGTGGCATGTCGTAAATTCAAAACTTCCTACACATGTGTTAACAATGTACTATTTTTAAAATGGTTTTTATTTACAACAATCCAAAATTCACTTTGTGTCTATTTTATTATCCTAATAAAAATGACAATTTTACTCATTTTACGAGTGTTCCTAACATATTATAAAAAGAAATGCATTTTTCAAAAGCTTTTAATTTTGCAAACTAAAAGCATTCCATTATCTTAATGTAGTATTATTAACCCCCATACATTAATTAATTATTTGCAGCAACATAAACAACAACTTTTAAAATGAAAAAACTTCAGTACTTTTTAAAATGTCTTTTAGTATCGTTTCTAGGTGTGTAACCAGTTAGAATCTGAAAGTTTAATGGATGGGAGGTTTATTATCGTTTTTCTTTTCAAACTCCCCCTGAAGAAGGATTACAAAAAGATTTGCTGAAGGCATTCTTTCCAAGTCCCACCAGAAAATCTTAAAACAACAGATTGCATCCAGTCTTTTTCGACTTTTTGCACACAACCTGCAGCTGCTTGAATTTCCGTTCAAACTCGTCTTTAAGGGCAGGAAGGAATAATTTAGACCTGGGAATGAACCCCTGGCTGCTTTCCTCCACCCATTTCCCTTAAAGCTTATTATTCATGAATGCCCTAATCGTTTTTCTTTTTTCAAAATTGTGTCGAAAGTGTGACTAATCTTCTGAATAAAGACACGATTGTTTTTCTATTTTGTGTTAACAGATTAATTCAACATCTTCTGCAATATGACACCATATTCAAAATTTATAATCAACATAAATGTATTTTATATGCAAAATTAACCTTGAAATTCGATGGTGAATTTTTCCAACGTGGATAGAATTGTCCTACACATCCGAATCGATTTCAAGATCTCTGGGACGTTTTATTCACTTCGATTTGCCGCATAGAGCGAAAAACCATTTACCACTTAACGTAACTAATCCAAATCGACGTAGAGTTGGGCAGTTAAATCGAATTTAACCATATCCATCGTCGATAACACATAATATCACTTCTTCACCCAAACACCTGTTGGTACTTTCTCATGCTACAACCGCACTTCTAACTGCTTTAGTTAGACTAAATTGTATTGGAAAAAATCAGTGGATTTGCAGTAAAAACCAAAATTACACAGCACTATTGATCGTGCAAATAAGATGAAGACACAGCGGACCCGAACAATCTTATGGGATTGGTAAAATCGAAATCTTGAAATCACCAGCGGTTTGAGTTTGAGTAAAAAAGGAACGATTCGCGGGCAACGAACTGCTGAAAATATGGAAACTCCCAATTCATTACGGCAAGTGGGAGCCAGACTGATCAAAATCAAGAATGTATCTCAGCTGAGCTGTCCGGTTCGAACTTGCAATGATAAAACCAGTATCGATCGGATACTCCATCCACGGTCGCGGCCACTCATCAACTAAGCTATTAGCCGCTTCTAGGCGAGCTTTAGCTTGAATATACCAAGAAAACTGTCTTCAGCTTAGCCGTTTTACTTGTAATATTCAGCGCCAGCCGTCAGCCCTCGTTTAAAGAACAGCGGGACACTGCGGTAGCCGTTTCTTTAGCAACTGCCCAAACAAGTTTGAGGGGCCCCATCAACGCATTGACCATCTTGAAGGTGTAGTTGGCTGGCGAATGTTGTGTGCATAAATCTACTTAATTTTCTGCTAGAACTAGCTCTGAGCAATCAATGAACTACATGCAACCATGGAAATTCGCCAGTGTAAACCAGCCACAGGTAGACCAGGTATTCTCGAGAGAGGAACGTGAGAGCCAGAGCGTGACTTTTGACTTGCTAGCTGCCTGCCGGCATGCAAGATAACAACACACCTGAATTTGGCCTGTTTCGCCTATGTGGACTAATGTATTTGAGCAGGTGAATTAATGTAATTGCTCGGTGCCACTGTTGCCACATCCACATAACTGCCATCACAAATCAAAAGAAAGCAAACAAGCTTTGCCTCCCCAGAGTTAAAACAGCGAAAATCGGTGAAATTGAATCAATGCCAAATTACATTTCACTAAATTTATTTGATTTTCGACCGAAACACCATATCAGCTGTGGGTGGCAAAAGATTGAAGAATGTTTGGCTGTCTAAAAGTGAACAAGAGGGAAATTCGCTGCCCCGGGTATGGAGGCGTGACCCACACAGAAAATAATCCTCATTACCGAAGTTCCTGATAATTTATTAAATTTTCACGCTAATTCTGGTACGAGGAAGAGAACAAGTATGAATTATTCCCAGAAAGTTAGCGTGGGACACATGTGTGTATATATTCCTATTTTTCTCTCATCAAATTCTTCCCTACAAAATCATATTTTTCACAAGCCACCACAAAAGCTTGTGTACTTGCCTGATAATTCTAATAGAAGAAGGGTACGATTTCCAAGTGGGACAGGTCACATTTGCTATTAATCATTTAGTGAACAAACTGGCAGATAAGTCTGAGAAATGATAGTCATGTGCTTATTGTCGATGTCATGTTCAGCACAACATCAATCAACATCATTGCCAAGCATAGCGATGGTGAATTGAACTAGAATGTTTAAATTAGAAGCCAAACAATGAAAATACAACAACATTTTAGTTTCTTGCCATTTAAACTACGTCAGTTAAACTGAATACACGAAATAGCCAAAATATTATCAACGTATTTCTTCGATACTCTTTAACTCTTTAGTGAGCTAACAACACTTATACGTATCACTAATTATCAAATCCTAATCTAAATAATCTAAAATGATCCTTTTTATCCCTTTTTGGGATTCATTCAAAGCTCAGGGGATGCCGCTTGATTTAATAACACAGTCTTAGTCCGAATAGGAACAGCAGTTTAACTTTTCGAATCTAAGCTTTTATTTCCGTCCTTTTTAACTCGTCCTAATCCTGCGTAACATTACTTCGAGCTAGGCTTGTCCAAACCCATTTCTATTGTAAAGAACCTTTAAGTCCGTTCATAAATCTCAGATAATTTGCCCAACCGATACCAAGAGAGCTGGGATTCAAACCCAGTTTCCGCCAAGCAAGCTCTTGAAAATTTCCTTGTACATGCAATTCGCAACAAGAATTATAATGAAATGTATATAATCCAAAGCGTGCAATTATCGACACCTCATTTCATCTCAAGCTACCCAACTGTTCAGATCCCAGAATTTTCAATAACTATGCATAATTAATATCCGAATTGGGTTAAACAGGAAGATATAAGCATTCGATTCCTTACCTCCTACGAGGATATGACGTGGATAACGGAACCCGGAACATACATGGATAACGGAAACCGGACTATTACGTGGATAACAGAACGTCACTTCCTCTCCCCTTCGCTACGGTAGTAAGTGGAAAACGTAACGTCATACTTTTCCCCACTTACGGTAGTACGTAGAGAACGGAACGTCACTTCCTCGTTAGTTGACAATACACGGGCGGAACATCCGACAGATGGACTCAGAATACAATCCGGCGGATCTCTTCCATTGACCTTCAGCCACTAACGAATAAACTAACGTACACCTATGGTGTACGGCCAGGTATGGTTTATGATTCCAGGTCTTAGGCTGCATGGAAATGATAGTGACGGGTGCGTGGGGAGAGGATTTTTTGTTATATTACTTTTAAGTTTAGAGTTGTTGCACACTCACATAATTCTGTTGAGATTGAAACCGCTTTCTCAGTACATCGTTGGTCTGGAGATTCGTTCTCTCAGTATCAGCATGTGAAATCTCCTTAGCAACGATCCGCATACGTGTACTTTGGTCATAAGCTTGATCCTAAAATCTCTACACGACAGGCTCTGGAGTAATTTTCGCAAACTCGACGTGTACAGGAGTGGAATTACCAATGTTGTTTTAGCCCTGATCTACTTAATTATTCATTTTTAGCTGTGTCCGCCATGAAAGACAATTTATGTGCCTAGTTCCGAGGTTTTCAGTTTTCGGTGTGTCGATGTGGGCGAAGTCCTGGAAACCTTCCATTATATTGCATCGAATACTACTGCATTCTGTTATACTTCATAAATTTGCTGCTGAACAATTTTCTCCCAACTATTATGCATATATTCAACACTTGTCTCACCCGACTTGAGTTTCTAAGATCGTGAAAGCATGCATTTGTTCTCCCTATGCCTAAAACGTTGCATCCTCGTGGTCCCGCTGACTTTCGCTCAATTTTCATGCTCTCTTGTCTTTCCACGGCATTGGAAAAGCTGATGACGTCACAAATTCGCAGATTTTTGTCGAAATGACAATCGGGAATCAAACCCAATTGAAATTGTCAGAGTACTATTTTTAAATTCATAACGAATATTCTTCGTCTTTCTTGACTTTTCTAGGGCCTTTGACAGTATTAGTCATTTAAAGCTCCTTAATAAGCTTATAAGCAATCGATATGAGTTTGAATCATTTTTAGTCAAGCTCCTGAGAAACAGTGCACAGCAGGCAAGAGTGAAAGATAGTCTACCGGTCTCGGTTTCTGTTGTAAATTGTGATGTTCCACAGGCTTCTATATTAGGTCCAGTCTTATTTTCCATGTATGTCAATGATATTGTAGAAGTTATAGCGCAATTGTGCTACAAGAGTTATCAGGGATTTGAATCGCTTAAAACTAAATCCACCCAAGTACAATTTTATTACTTTACATTGTCATAGTGTCGATATAGGAGATTGCTCTTATACTTTCATTGTTAGTTCTTATTGTTAATTATTGATTTTTTATTCTCGATTAGTTGCGAATGACTATTAATCTATCCAATTGTAACTTACGTTATTTACTGGTCTCAATAGATAAAAACAGAACCACTAAATAATTATGTGATGAATATGAACAGCTAAATTTTTTTCGTGACGTAGTATTATTTACAAAAATCACCAGCCAGTTCTACACTTGTATAATTCTGTTCAAAATAGATTTACGGAATTTCACTGTTCTAACCTGTCTCAAGGAGGAAGTGCGAAGGCGGATCGATGCGCGATTATCACGCATAGAAACTGGTTCTCAAGGATTTTAGATTTCGTTGGAAGAGCGTTGATTAAAGAAGAACGTGAGATAGGTGACATTTTATCAGAGTTCCGGAGCAGAAGTATCCAAACTACCGACATGCGGGCAAAGGTAAACTATTTTTATAATTCAAACATAAAAATAACAAATTATATAAACAAGCAAATAGTTTCTCTTCTCTGATCTATTACCGACTAACCAAACTACTATATTTCCTACTTTAGAAATGCAAAGTGTGTTGTCGTATCACCAAAATCAGAAAATAAAATAAATTGTTATAAACCTTTTGTTTATTTAGCAGAGATTCACATTCCGTTGATAGATCGCTCCACAACTTGGAAACGTGAGTAAAGAATGAAGCCTTGATAAATGTAATTGTATCGAGGAGGGATGGCGTTAAGCACTGTTTTATACATGAACGAAACATTGAGATACACATTGAGATACATTGAGATATTCAGATAAGTTCATCAGAGTAAGGATTGACATAGTCGAAGCCTCGTTAGCGATAAAAAACCTAATGCAAGCATAGAAGACTATCTTTAATCTATATTAGACTACATGCTATCACAGTAGTTAACGACGGGAACGACAGTAGTCTTCACAATATGTTTACGAATTACAGTGGACAAACATCTGCAACAAAAGCCTAATTATCATATATTTTTCAGATCGGTGCTTGATAAGACCAAATCCAGGTCTTTTTGAAAATCATATCAAGATTTTTACTCTTTGCTCGAACGGAATCACCGACTGGAGAATCATTCGTTATAATTCGAAGAGGGCTAGTTCTGAATGAAAGTGATGAAAGTTGATGTTATGCTAATACAACCGAACTGGCAAGGCCATCTTATGGCCATAACGTTGGACGAAAAAACTGAGGATCGAGGATCAAGAAAAGAGATGTCACCCACGCGGGACGACAAATCAGATGGACAGAATTAACTGTCTTTTGACAAGCGGCTTTTTGATAAACGGTTGTACTTTGTTTGAAGTTTCAATTTATTGAATTTGTTAAAATAAAATTGCACAAAAATGTCGAATTTAATTCTTCAGTCAGCCATCACAAAAAAACTTACCACTCAAATCTACAAAACCTAATTCTGAGTTCATCGTCTAGAGGGAATATATATACAAAGTGATAGGTGCACTTAGAAAAGTTAGTGACTGTTTATAGCGAGGACTCTATCATTGTTGAGTCCGTGCAGCTACCGCGTGTGTTCCTTTAATCTACTAAATTTAGAATTATCATAGACCACAACTTAGATTATCGAATGTTCGCGAGTTAGACCAGACACGGCTAGGGCGCCATTTTAGGTTTTTGTAGTAGAGTGTCAGCTGTCAAGTAGTAACATTCCGGTTAGTAAATGGGGAGCGATACATAATTGAACAACGCGCCTTTATTGTTAAAAATTATTTTATATTTGGGGAAAGTTTTGCAGAAGCTGCAAGAAAATTTTGTAGAGAACATGGAAGAGAAAATTATCTATCAAACATGCATATTAAAAGAATTGTTAAGAAATTTGAATACACTGGTTCAGTAAAAGATGAAAGAAGACAATTTTATCATCGTAGT
>QYTT01091413.1:33639-46240 GCA_006980735.1 Dasypogon diadema
TCATTGAATACGTGCCTTGTAATGTCCCCTGTTACAGTGAGTGAAGCGAACGATGCATGCGATGCTCAGATTGGTCGATGTTCTACTTTTGCCTCGCATCGGAAGCGGCAACTGACAGATTGCCTTGTTAAATTCGAAATAAGTTTAGCGATTTAAATACCAAATTATAAAAATGAAATGTTTTGAGGAAAAATACATTATCCAAGTTATGAAGCATTGGTGTTTATACAATAAATAAGATTTTGAGCCATAAATATCGAATCGATGCGTCGCATTCATTGTAACAGCATAATCCGCGATGCCTACAATGCTTTGGTTGTCAAAAGCATGCGCCGCATGCAATGCCTTCACTGTAATTCCACCTTGACTTGGAAGTTTCCAAAAAGTGATAAATTTGGGCACAAGCATTTCCTTATAATTTCTTGCCGCCCTTTTGATTTTTTATGACTTCATGTTCTTCGGTTTGGTAAAATTGATGCTCCGTTGACAGTATTGAATTACAGCAAAATTTCTAAAAGAAATACTACAAAGCGTTAATATATCCTGTAACAAGAAAATGCTGGGAAAATCCAGCCCAGTAAAAATAACTATTTTTTAGTCCCTTCAGTTTACAATCAGATGGGTAAAACTAACTATATAGCGGTTATAAGCAACCATTTTATGTTCCGGGCTTTTAACTAGTAGGTGGTCACAAGTAAACAGTCAAAATTAACTATTTTGTAGTCCCTTCAAATAGTTAGAAGTAACTACTTTTTGTAGTTGAAATCAACTAGTATAATGTTGTTCCCAGTTTCAAACATGAAAATGATTAAAAAATAGTCATTTTTTAACCATTTTTTCTCTAGGTGCAGACACGCCTAGGGCGCCATTTTAGGTTTTTGTAATAGAGTGTCAGCTGTCAAGTAGTAACATTCCGGTTAGTAAATGGGGAGCGATACATAATTGAACAACGCGCCGTTATTGTTAAAAATTAATTTATATTTGGGGAAAGTTTTGCAGAAGCTGCAAGAAAATTTTGTAAAGAACATGGACGAGAAAATTATCTATCAAACATGCATATTAAAAGAATTGTTAAGAAATTTGAATACACTGGTTCAGTAAAAGATGAAAGAAGACAATTTTATCATCGTAGTGGACGTTCAGAAAAAAATATTGCAGCAGTCAGTGCTAGTGTTGCTGAACATCCAGCAACATAAATTCGTCTTCTTTCATAACAATTACAGATTAAATCAACAACTGCATGTTCAAAATTTTACACAAAGACCTTCATTTAAAGGCTTACAAAGTCCAGGTGGTTCAAGAATTAAACGTAAAACGCCGTGAATTTGTTAATTGGGCAATCGTAAAAATGAAGAAAGTGAAGATTTTTACAACCAAATCATATTACAGAGTTTATTTTCAAATCGGTGGATACGTCAAAAGGAGGAAAATCCACGAGAATATTGGAAAAAAGTGACTGTTTGGTGTATTTTTTGGTCTGGTGAGATCATTGGTCCTTATTTCTTTGAAAATTAAGTTGGTAATGCTGTTTCTAGTGAATGAAGCTCGATACCGAATGATGATTACCGACTTTTCATGGAATAAATTGGATGTAGAAAGGATGTCGTTTCAGCAAGATGCAGCTCCGTGTCATACATACATTTTATTCGGATAATCCTTATACTATTCAGCCCTTAGAAGACAACATTATTCGAGAAATTGGTCTAATAGGGCCGAATTTATGTAAAAATGCGATGGAAAATTTTGGTAAACGGATGACATATAACCGATCTAGCAGAGGAGGTCATTAATCCGATATTGTATTTCATCATTAACCGGAACGTGTGTATTTTATATTCCAATAAAAATATTTGAAAATTTTTAATAATTTCTGTGTTTAATTAAAAACTTAAAACTGCAACAAATAAAGCAGACAAATGATTTAACTAGTTCGCTGCCAACCCCGCACATATGTGTGACGATTTTAAGCTCTCTCCTGCTAAATGTATTTTTGCATATATTTTTCTCACGAAAATTTTTCCAGAGAAGGCGTCAGAGAACCTGTTAAAGAATGTCTCTATGATGGTGGTTTTTAACTAACTTATCCGAGAATAGAATATAACATAAAAAATACTAGTGAATCTTTTTGGACATCTATTGATTGTGGGAAGCGTTGACATCTTGCGATTTATATGCTGATTTTTAGGTCGTGTGCGAAATCGTCTAACAGCTTGCTAATTTTTTTTCATTCAGCAAATTTTTAAGGTTGCTAATTCTAAATTGTCTTCTTCTTCTCTTGCTCAGTTTTGAAATAATACTATCCCAATTATTTCGTCACTGATTTCAGTTTCTGTCTCCATTACTTACTTAGGAAAATTGGACAATGTTTTAAAACAATTTCTTCATTGATAAATGTGAAAACAACAATCTTCTCCTTGGTTAAATGTTAAAATTTAGCAAGCAATTCCAGTTTGGTTTCGCACGGCATTAGGACATATTGGAAAACTTCCAATTAAAGGTGGAAGTTTAGCAAGTAAAGCCAAATCGTAATCGAAGAATTCATACATGTAGCTGTTCAGCAAACATCAATTTAGCCATTTTATCTCATTTCACTGTAAGCTCTAATGAAGGTGGCAGTCAACTGGACGCCTTTTTTTGACTTTGTGATGGCATTTGATCGTGTGCATCATACCCTATTGTTGAGAAAACTTACGAGATTGGGGTTTCCTGGTGATGTAATTCTTTATAATAGGAAATAAGTAGTTAAACTTCAAAAGAAATTCATGCAATTTCTGCGGCTCCTCAAGAAGCTCTTCTCTTTGATATTTTCATCAATGGGGGTCTGCTTTCAAAATTATCATTTGGATGTTGACGACTTAAAGGCTTTTAGATCTGTTAATGCGATGTCCAATATTGTAGCTCTACAGGATAATCTTAATAGATTAGGATGATGTTAGCAGATTAGTATTGTGATATACACGTACTAATATCGGAAGAAATTTTATATTGGGAAAATTTCCGGGGACAGAAAGATAAATTAATGTAAAAAAGTAAAATAGGAAGCAATCTATTTAATATTCCAGTGTGTCAACACTTTTAACTCTTTCTAGACTTCCTGTTATGTAATTTCCTCAGAAAACTAAATTAATCAGTTCCCCTAAATACACACTTCTGTAATTAAAATCTAACCGCAATCTATGATACTTGCTAGCCAAAACGACGGTTCCATTAATCGTCTAACATAATTAGAACTAGATTAGTCACTTCTTAGTCTACATTTCATTTAAAGAAACGCCACCAAACAAATGTGACACAGTGCGGTAGGGAGAATGGCTCCTGGGGTGTGGGTGAATTGTGTATATCTTTTGGCATAATTCCAACTGACGGAAACATATCGCGACCTAATTTTCTTTTAATTTGTTATGAAGTCAATTCTGAAGCAGCTTCATGTCTACAATAATCGAAAATTTTCAGTGTTTTTTATGCGCGATTTGTTTGGATTTCGTGTGGAGTCAGTTTCTTTTTCATCATTCGATATCCATTAATTTCAGACGGATTATTGGGATTTCAGTTTCGCGTCAGGCGAATGAACTTTCCCTTCCTGGTGATTCCAGAACTAACGACGTTAATTTTTTTCCAATTTTTTACTAATAGCGTTACTGGATTTGTTATAAGACAAATCTAGATGGGAGTGCAGATTGTAATTCTGACCGGTGTATTGATTCGAAATATCTTGTTTGCAAATAGCTTTCCAAAAATAATATTTTCAGTTTGGATACGGACGTTGAACGATTGCAGAAGTCTTGAAGTGCAACGGCCGGATATCCGGGAGATAAAAGCAAATCTCTCGCATTACAGTGCATTACTTCGTTTTCGAGTACTTTCTCAGATTTGGAATGAAATTAATTGCCTTAGATAAAGTTGTATCGCAGATGTACGTGCAAAACTTTAATAAATAATTTCGGGTACATGTGTACAACATGCATACTTTAACTGCTGCAATATGTCTTTTATTATCACAACTAGTCGGTTACTGCGAGCATTACTCATGTGCCAGCAAAGCGGATTGATATTCTTTTGAAGCTGTTCGTGTCAAACATCTCGGCAGATCAAGGTGTGTTACACAACAAGGCTTTTTGGATGAATCACTTTAAATTTTGTTGACAAATGTGCATTTGAACTGTTCTCTTTTGATTTTATTGCCTATGCTCTACATAGATACAATGAGTGTTCCGAACCTTGTTTCTCGCGCTATTTTTGGAAAGGGTATAAAGATATTAATTTCTAAATTTCGTTGTTTAAACTTCAAATTAATATTTCAAAAAATTTCTAAAAGTGTTTTTCCAGTTTTAGTTGAACCATCAGCATTTAAAGCTATGGTTTTTTAAATCTTATCAATCTAATGTTTGAGATACACTACTGAACGAGGGACTGTTAAAATGCAGTAAACATGATTTCCAAAAATCGATTATGATTCTCGTGATTTTAATTGGAGATTGCCCTCAAATTGCTGCTCCATTTTGACTGTCGTATTAGGAGGACCGAAAAATACTGTGATTTTTACAATTAAGAAATTATTATTTTGTAAACAAACTGGCTCTTAATTACCTCTATTGAGAGCTTGCGATTTTCAGTAATATAATCACTCTTATTTTCTTTGACGATTGAATAATTAGGCACTAATTTCTCGATTCTCTTCCTGAAGTTTTTCTCTTGGAAAAAGTGATAATGAGGAAGTGAAATTTGTAATCCTGTGTTAGAATATTTATATACATTAAAAGAATTAAGCAATGAATTATTAGCACTAGGAGAAAGTTGTGGTAGGAGACATGTCGGCAAATATCTGAAAAAGTTGAGTTTTAAACACAAATAATCGACTGGAAATCAGGAGAAATTACCAGCGCCACCTGTAAGTTTTTATTTGGAGGGGTTTTTAACAAGTTTTCTTGTTTTTCTCGGATCCCTTTCCAGTACCCGCCTCTGGTCCATCTGATTATTGAACCAGGTACTTAGGACACCTTTGCGGGTTCTGTAAGAGATACCGCAAAAAGTTTCTGGTCCAACAAGGGGCACTGATACACCTTCCTTGTCCTCTTCGTTACCCTCAAAGCTTAAGCGCCCCGGTATCTATTGTACTATTAGGTGGTTCAGTGCACCAAGCTTAGCTAGCACTTAAACACATCCCCACGTTAGCTTCGTCTTGCTTCAGGAGAGGATATGGCCTTAAGTACAGCCTGGATATCTGAATAGATATATATTTTCTTACTTTTGTAGTTTCCTGTATATTAACGCTAGAGGGCAGACAGAAGTTATATTTGGTTAACATTCTGTCCGTCACCATATCCAACATTGGTTTTGAATTAATTTTATCAGGTAAGATCAGACTCTTATTTATGCAATCCCCGTATCCATCTGACATAGCTCTGCGCATCACTGCCATCGACTCCTTTTCACGTTTGAAGCTTAAGTCAGCTTAAGATTGATTGTCTTTTGTGTAGACTTTATCCACCAGTTTTATCAACGTGCTGATTACAGTTCAGTTTGTCATCAAAAATTACTCCGATATATTTGACCTCACTGGATGGTACCAATTGCCCGAAGAATGTGGGCCTTTTTAGCGCCTCATCTTAGTCCACCTGGTGCCCGGTACAATTTTTATTTTGTTAGGATTTGCTATGTATGACACATTAGTGTTGTACAAGTTGTAGAGCTTTTTGTAGGTAAACGTGACAGCATGAGCTCAAATTTGCTGCTCATCATCATCAGCATAGCCTTGAACTTCTATTCCTCGATTTTTTAATTAGACTAGCAAGTCGTCAACCAACACGGACCATAAAAAGGGTGATAGAACATCACCTTCCGGGCACCCTTTGGTGGCACAGATTGCCAATGTTTCATAAAACAACTCTTGTTTTAATCCCCCTTTCTGCAGGCATAGCTAGAATCCACCTACTACAGGTAGAATCAAAGCCGTGCCTGGCTAAGGCCGATATAATCGACTGCGTGGAAGTGTTATTAAATGTACCTTCAATGTCCAAAAAGGAGCAAAGAGCAATTTCCTTGTAGTCGATTGCATCCGCTATGTCATCTGTGAGGTTTAGCAGAGCTAATTCCATAGATTTCCCCTTGTGATAGGCAAATCGCATTGGGCTTTATGGATTCTCTGTGGGCCTCCATCCCTTATATGCCTTTCCAAGATATGATAATAATAATATAATTTAATTTAATATTTATTAATGACAAAAGCAAAGTTAATTAGGAAAAATGCACTGGAAGAACGGATAACAATATTTAAAATAGGTAGGTACATAAAAAAGAACAGTTCTCCATTAATGTAAAGAAAATTGTAGGAAAACGTTTTGTTACGGCATAGAATATCAGTAAAAATATATAAAGAAATAAGATAGGTATCTCAAAAATAGAAAACGCTATCATCACTTATTAAAAGTTAATATTCAAAATAAGTTAAGTACGAAAAGCGCCGAAAATCCAATGTCGAAAGAACCGAGCGGAAGTACTGACCGCTGGGCACAGAAGCTTATATCACCTCAAAAGAATAGGCATCCGAGAGGATGATGCATGCAAGTAGAGAACATTATATGCAACATCGGATATAAATCGATTTCACTATTTACAAAAAAAATTAACAGCCTTTAGAGAACGGAAGATAATTGTTTTTCGTCAATGAAATGTATAATCTGAACTAAGACCTAAAAGAAAGTAATAGGTAGTTATTAAGAACAAACAACAAATCAAAGGGATCCCTGAAAACTCTTTAACTCGAATCAAAAAACAAATCGTAAATAAATTTAACTTTGCGTGATCATGTAAAATAATCAATTTTGCTTTCAACACGAAATGCAACACAAACTCCTCAACAGCCAATTTAAAACCCATCCTGAAAATTAAGCCTGTGCAAATAAATGAAATGCACTGATTACCACTTTTACCAACAATTGGTTCAGATTTGCTGACAGCCTTTCAATATTTCCGACAATTCAATGCAATTACACACATCAATCCACATGAAAAGCTCATAAAGTACTTACCTCACTTTGACTGCGATCGAGATGCCGCTCAGGAGTCTTCGGTGAGAAGTCCCACTCATCCCTGAAATACGATCATGAATAAGGAAAGCTCGATAAGTGAAGTGAATAGAGCACACTCACCTGTCCACGACTCTCTGAATGTACGGCATCTTGGCGGTGCTATCATGGATTCGAACCTGTGCTGGCGTTATCTCCTCTATGAACATATTTTTACCCGCGAACCGATCCATTAGGGGACTTAGTGGTCGGCATGATCCACCCAAAAGCTCGTCTATGTTGGTATGTCGAGATATGAAGCACTTTTTTTTCTTATCAGACTGTGCCTTCTGATAGGGAATGTTGCTATAAGGAGATTTTCTCCCCTTAGAGGGATCTTCTAGCCCTTCTGGACTAGCACGATCTCCTAGCGGCGGAAGCGTTTCCAGAGACTTTGCATCAATCCGATTACTACTCGCAATTTCCACTTCCTCATCTTCACTAGAATCTGAATTTGGTTGTTGTTGTAGTTGATGTTGCTTGTTGTCTTGTTCAAGAGGATCATCTTGTAGCCACCAAGCCCTTTCTCCTGACTGTATGGGGCGCAAATTTGAAAGCTTTTTAGTAGGGCCAGTCATCCACCATGATTTTTCATCCGTTTCTCCCACTGATTGTTTAGATGGACTACTTTCATTTTGTTGATTTTTCTTTTCACCTACTTCCTCCTTACTCACCCACCAAGGCACAACATCTCCGTCACTCTGGTGCTTTAGTTTTTCTGTCACCCATGGAGGATCACTGCTATTTGTTGGACTATTTACACTTTTTTGTGAATTTTTGCTGTAATCCTTGGAAACACTTCCCCTGGGCCACCACGCTTTCTCTTCGATTTCTTCTTGATCGACATTTCCTTTGCTGTTCTCATCTGCGCTATTACTTAACCACCACAGACGCTCTCCGGAATCAGCGCGTCTAACTTTGTACTTTGGAATATTTTTAGAGCTATTCTCATCATTCTCATTGCTCCACCAAGATTTATCTTCACAATCTGCACTGCCCGCATTGTAGTAACACTTTTCCGTATTTTCGCTTCTGTCGTGATCGTTTTCGTTAAAAGTATTTAAATCTTCCGCGATCGTATCGTCGTTGTCGTTACGCATCCACCAGGCGACCTCACCGGAGTCGATGTGTCTGAGTTTGTACTTCATTTCGTCCTTAATATCTAAAGCTGATTCGGTGTCGATTTGTTGGCTTGTATGTAGCCACCAACTGGATTCGTCAAGATCAGTCTCCGTTTTCGGATTACTGTCAGCCGTAGTGGTCGGATTTAATGGAG
Source organism: Dasypogon diadema (assembly GCA_006980735.1). Taxonomy (NCBI): domain Eukaryota; kingdom Metazoa; phylum Arthropoda; class Insecta; order Diptera; family Asilidae; genus Dasypogon; species Dasypogon diadema. The sequence continues at coordinate 41,980 of QYTT01091413.1, forward strand.
ATATTGACGTCGCAATAGTAGCGTCTTGCTTCAAACCGTCCGATATACTGTTGCCGCTCGAATTGTCAAGGTAGAACGGTTCGGCATTCGTGTCCTGCGCTCTCGCTACGAAAAAATTTGAAACAGATCCCAACTTGCGAATTAGAAATGATCTGGCCTCGTCGCTTTTAGCAGCAGATGAGTCAGCAGGGGAATTTCTTTTTGATAAATTGCCGTGAAGCTTGCTCGGTGGTTGTTGTTGTTGTTGTTTATCTCGATTGCCAGAAGTATCTTGGACACCATGTCCACCACTCAAATTCTTATTATAGCTACCCGACGATTCATTTCCTAAGCACGCTTTAGCTTGGTGTTTACCTGGTGGTGTCTTCGTCTTTCTGTGTTGACGCACTTTGGAATCGTTCTCTGACGAACCACTACTTGTTGATGCTGTTGTGCTGACGTTGCTAGCTTCAGATCCAACGCTCGGTGAACGTTCAACACGTTGTAACAATTGATTTGGGGGATTGTTACTTTTAGGCTGCTCTGACTTTTCTTCCGTGTCAGTTCCTGTGCTGGGAGTTCGAGATTTTCTTGGCCTGTCAGTGGGACCAATGTTTAGAACGGATTTCCTAAAATCTTTGTTAGGCCATTTTGAGCTTGCACAAGATGAGTTTGAAGTTTTTGTTGGAGATTCAACCTTCGGTACTACTGGTGGCAAAGATCTTGAAGGCGTACTGGATGGGCTTTGCTTTGTAGGAGTAGGAAGTTGTTTTGTTGTTGAGTTTTTACTTTTTGAGTCAGAAGAACTCTTCGACTTTTCGACCTTAATACTTCGACTGGAACTGCTTTTAGATATAGGGGAACTAAGAACTTCCTTCTTTCCACTATCAGTCAGATCAGTTTCACTTTTAGTTGATGTGTCTCGACTACTACTCTTCATAGAGCTGGAACTGGTACTGTACTTTGCGTTGCTGCTATATTTGTTTTCCGTATTAGTACTCCATGGTATACCCGACGATGCACGAGCAGCTCCACTAAATCTTGAGTATCTTGTAGAATCATCTAAGCGATCAGATTGGATTTCTTTATCAGCACACGCAAGTCGCCTTGAAGATCGCTGAATTGTTTTTTCAATCGTTTTAGCAATTTCGATTCGTCTCGCACGAGTAAAAGTCGTTGCACCCGGTGGCGTGGGTGATGTAGCCCTTGTTACTACAGTCACAGGAATTAAAACCTCTGGATCGCTCTTAGCGTTGTCTTCCTCACTCTTATCTGTGTCGCATTGTTCTTTTGTAACACTTGATTCACTGCTTTCTTCTTGAATTTTCTTTTCTCTGCTTTCAAGTTGTCTTTTCACGGAACGCGCCCGAAGATCACTTGATGACATGTAAGAAAGGGCGGTATCTGCAGATCGTTGGAGCGATGGAGTCGAACCTAATCGGGAACTGAGTCCACTACCAATACGAGAACCCAATTTATATGATGGTGTGTAACTGGAGGCAGGAGACAATTTGCTCTTTAGTGTTGTATCAGATGGACTAGGGTCTCGGGAACGCCCCCGAAAAGAATTAATGGCCGGGCTAGGCTCGCGACTTCGAACTCTAGTGATCACATTTGTTCTGCGTTCAACGGTTGGACTAGGTTCCCTGGATTTTCGACCATATTTGGACAAATTTGTTGTAGATGCTGCAAATCTAGAAATCTTCGGATCACAAGCATTTTCTTTGTTGGAGGAACTTCCAGTATACTTTTGGTGACTGGATTGCACCTTATTAACTGACTCTGATGACTTGTCCTTTTCATCCTTTGAAATAGCTCCAGTTGAACTATATCGATTCACGTATGAAATTGCAGAAGTATCGCGCTTAATTGGTACACTTCGGTAAGTTCCTCCTGAATATGAAGGTCGAAAGGCAGCTGGAGAAGTTATAGAACCAAATCTTGGTGCTGCTCCACTAACGTCATCCCGAGATGAGTACTAAAAATATAAGTAAATAAAAACTTAAGAGAGCGGCGCCAGAGAATTATTTTGTTGTTAGTCAAAGTCGTAAAATATATGTAATTGTCTTGGCAAGAATCTGTGGAACTTTGAACTAGACAGGCGGCTTGATGAAAGACGACTTGAGGAATACATTATGCTCTTGTAATGAAACATCTGTCTACTAATATCTATATATATTTGTCAAACAACAAACACTATGTCAGGATGTCAAAAATAATTTAGAGTAATTCAGTGACAAAATAAATGCTATTTCTGAATGAATGTGTTTATAAATAAAGCCGCTCATTATTATTTCATAACACCTGCAATCAGTTAATACCGTAAAACCATAATTCATAGAATTTCGAATGAAAAGGACACATTTGTATCGTATTTCGCACTCAGTAACCAAATTAGCGATGTGATGTTTTTAGTCTAATAATACAATGTGCATAAAAAATATTCCTAAAGTAAAGATTCGGTAAAGATGTTATTAACACGTTTAACCCAGCGTGGACCACCAATGGTTCACGGGAGAGCTTTAAAAGAAAATTGCATGATGAACTAAATGCAAGATGACAAAGCTCACCCCCTAGAAAGCGCCGGGTTGAACCTGATGATACAACATCCACCAATTAGGTATTGTTAGTAGAACGGCTCAACAAAACTTTTGTATGCCTTAGGCCGCCCACACACTACGGACTTTGTTTTCAGTTTTGCGTGATAAAATACATAGATCGGGCTCTTTTGTTGATAAGATCCAATAATAACAAGAATAATAATAAGAATGCGACACCAAACTCCCAGACCTTTTAATTTTTTTGCTATAGATTTGAACGATTCGGGAAAATTTTCCCAACACCAACTAGAAATTCTTCGTTCCAGATTTATCCGACAGATTTGATCCTCATACTTCAGATTGACCCGATCGTACCAAGAAGGAAGCAAAAGTCCGTAGTGTGTAGCCGGCCTAAGATACGAATTTGAGCAGGAGGTATCGCCTTAACCTAGCATGTAAAGCAGTAGGTATATCACTCCTAGTCCATGAACGTATTAATGACATAGTATTCCTAGGGTAAATAGTAACTCGCGTGAGACGGCTTGTAATATTTGCCTACAATGATTTCTCGCCGACGATAAATTATCCATTCAATGGAAAAGACAAATTCTATTCACTGTGTTTTAAAATTAATGTGGTGACCTCCCCAGATCACCAGCAGTGAATGATTGATCCACTGAGATATGGCGTCGTATAATTGTCCTTAGATTGGTGCTTACAAAAATATTATAACTTAGAAATGATTGGACCTACAGGGGTGTAATAGGGTTTGTTTCACAAGTAATTATTTACGCTTTATTTGGATACCAACTTAACCCTTGTAAATCTTCCCACAGGAACATTGCCTTTCAAATATGGACAGTTTTATTGTTTTATCTTAAAGGAGAATGCCACTCTAGCGCCCGGAAAAGCAACCTAATTAGGACAATTTTTTATGGGAATATAGCGCAAGAAATATAACAACCACCTAAACACCTTTATTACGCATAGTGCGAAGTGTATTTTTTAAATTGATTTTTTTAAAAATGGCTTTACCAGAACTCAGTAAAGGATGTTTCTTTTCACAGATAGTATTCCGCAGCTGGAGATTTCTATTGCAATTTTTGATTTTGAACAAAAAACCAAAAAAGCTTAACCGTAAAATCCGTACTTACTCACCTAGCTAATGTAATTTTGAAGCTACCCAGCGGGAATTTTGGTCAGACCTTTCCCAGGAATGTGCTGGAAGCTAGTAAACTTAATGGCAAAAAAGCCCAATATATGCAAATAGCACGAACTGCTTCCAAGTTGATATCGGAGAAGCTTGGAGGAAGGTTAACATGAATCCAGTCATGGAAAAAGCATGGATTCCTTCCAAGTTGGTAAGCGTGCTGGAAATCATGATTAACTGCAGTTAGTTCTAGCTGTTGTCATAAAGTTAGGGACTTTCCCGATTTGGATTGGGGGTTTTCTGAACTGTTTTAATTTCTCCCAAGTTTCTCGTGAAGTGAAGGTGCCTTTTAATAAAGTGTTAACTTAAGTGACACATACAAAATTTCAGCCTCTTAGCTCAATCTGTTCTTGAGTTATCGTGCAGGACGGACGGACGGACAGAAGTGCTTAAACAGATTTGTTTTGACATTCTGAGCATACGTATATAATTATTTTTGCGCTATGAGTTACAAATGTTGATTCAAAACTAATATACCCTATAATAATGTGATAAAGCAAAAAGCTCAAGCAACCCTTCCATCAACATCTCC
>QYTT01091413.1:51468-61645 GCA_006980735.1 Dasypogon diadema
TATACGAAGAGAAACATATATCCTACAATTATATAACTGACCCTCACGATTTGTCTACTCCTTTTAATTAATTACTTATGGCAATTAATCAGATTAAAACTAGGGGATATAGGTACTGCCTTGCATTTACCACGACCCGCAGAGATCTAGTGTGAATACCCGTCTATCGAATTTTCTCCTCACGACTGCTTCGCATTTCACATTTCAGTCTCCGTCTTGTCCGTTTTCTTAAGGTAATACCTTAACAGGGCCGGACTGGGTCATTTTGGCCCCGGGGGACCCTGTCTTTAGTCAAAAATTTTATTTGTAGGCCACTTACATCCAGAAACTAAAATTTTATTAAAACCCAGATTAAAATCACCAAAATGAACTTAACTAATAGGTATACTTGTATAAAAGGGTTTAGTAAATGATTTTATGGAAAATGATAAGTAATGTTTTCTTTCTTACGTATTGAGAAACAAAATAAATTTTTAATTGAAGATAATGCTGGAAATGAAATAATATTCAGGTACTTATACAAATAAATATATAAAATGTTAATCAAAAACAAAAAATAAACTATGAATACTATATACTACACAAAACATAATAGAAAAAAAAACGGACAAGTGCGAATTGAACTCGCGTGGAAAGGGTTCCGTATGATGAATATGTTATCTACCATGTTTTTTTTTTTAAATCTGACCCAAATTTGTTTGTGGTAACTAAAAAAAGTATGCATGGTACCGGATTGTACAGGAAAATTGCTGAATATATTGTCTGTTGTTGAATTTTGTATTATCGTATATTCTTGATTACGTGGACTAAGACCAAGGACAGAAAGTCTTCTGATATTTCATTTTTTGATTTGTTACGCACATTATTGAGAGATTTACCATGTTATTTTAAGACCATAGATAGACCTATAAGAAGGTTTTCCTGTAATCTATAAGTAAAGAATTATTTTCAGTATTTTTTCAAAATTTTGGGCTCAGTAGTTTCGGAGATAGGTGGGGGAATCATCAAATTCCACCTATTTTCTTGAATAACTTTAAAACTATTTATTTTAAAATTATAAAAAAATATATTTGAGCCAATATAAAATGTATTTCATTTGATATGTCACACGGTACAGTTTGCAAAACTTTTTTATAATTTTATAATTTGGTCCCCAAATTGGTGACGGGGGTCACCGTATTCAAAATTCATTTATTCACGTTACACGTCCGTGTTTGGGTCACAGAAGTTCATATGTGTAGCAAATTTCAACTTAATGGGTCAAGTAAATTCGGACAGACACACGAGTGATCCTATAAGGGTTCGTATGTTCATTCGGACGTACGGAACTCTAAAAGCAAACAAAATATAAGAATCCAATTTCATCCAGGTGCAGCTGTGTGCTGTAACTGCGATGAGTACGCCTGCGTATAAAATAGATCAATTTGTAGTTTTGCACTCTTGCCAGTTGCCAGATTCAAGAGTTTACGATTACGATCTAATTTTTGCAATGTTTTATTTCTTGTTTCTTGTCGGTATTATATTATTTTATTTTATTATTTTGGCCCCATTTTGGCTCCAAAACAATCTGGCCCCGGCGGAAATATCCGCCTGTCCCCCCTGTCCAGTCCGACCCTGAGTCCTTAAGGGTAATTACGTAGAGGAGTTCTACAATGATGCGGAGTTTTGGTTTTTTAAAAAGGAACTTGTTTACTTTGAAATGTTAATGACCGCAAAAAGCATTTGCGCTCCTCGTCTGGTTAGACCATCTGCAATTTTATTGCCTTTCCAGCCCTTATGTCCCGGCATCCACATGAGATTAACTTTGTTAACCTTGAACAGATGTTTAAGGGATTGTAGGCAATTCCATACAAGCTTGGATTACACGCTATTAAATTCGTATGCCTTCAGTGTAGACCATATTGGCGCATTCCCCAATAACCATCAACTCAATCTAGAATATGGTCGACAAGGAACCCGAAGCATTTGAAATTACGCCAAGCCAGATTTTCTTTTCGGACTTATACCAATCGGTACACCATACCATCGAACTTTGTGGAAAGAGTGATTCGCTGATACGTTATTGTTGGTGGTCGCCAAGTACCACATTGAAAGGCCGTTCACAGTCCAGCTTGGTTATGACTATATCGGATGTTGTAGCCACTGGACCAAATTTACCTCATTAACGATACTAAGGTGGTTAACCGGGTTTAAATGATTTATTTCTTTGCAACCGGGTAGCATTTGCTCCTCTTTTCGTTTTTAGATGTAATGAAAAAGGACTTAGCACTGCTGGGACATTATATTTTTTGCAAGTACGCCTGGGTTTTCTTTAACTTTTGGCCACTATGCCATTGACGCTTTAATATAAATAGAGTGTCAACTTTCGGATATCAAACAATTTCTATGCAGTAAATGAAAACCTATTAAACATTTTCTGTGAGAGATATAAAATCAATAAAAGCATTCAATTACGCCAATCATTCATAAAAATATATTTAAAAAAAATTGGTACACAATATATGTAAATTACTAAAGTTTTTCAAAAGAGAAGTTTACTTAGCAAAATCAAAATTCTTTCTCACTGGTTAATAAGCTCACCTTCCCTGGAAAATGTCAAATAATTTTTGCCTTATGTTTAATTGGTGATGGAGAGAGTTATATTTTGATGTAATTTTTGTTATCAAAATCTAATATACGTTTTTTCGGAAACGCTCAATCTATTTACATCAAGACATCAATAGCAATAGGTGGTACCCCTATCGCAATTTGTCAGCTATTATTTTTTTGCAAATCTATCTTGATTTTTGTGAATGGGGACTATAATAATACACTCAGAAAAAAATGACAGTCACTTCAAAAAAAAAAAAACAAAACAGATTAAGTTAAACAAATTTATGTTTGTTTTTGCGCCAAACATAAATATGTGTAACTTTGAATATTCTTCATGTTTATCTGAACAATACAAATTGTTGTTACTATATTGTTTGATTTAAACAGTTTTATGTTCAGACTAAGAACTTTAGTTTTTAATTTAGCATATTCAATGTAAACGTAATAGTCTTCAATTTCAACTTAGAATTATGTTTGATTCAAATTACATTCTGTTTATATTTTTCACCTGATATATTCACCTTGTACAACAGATATGTTTAATTTAAAACAAATATTTCTGTGTAAAATACATATTTTTATTTCAATATAAAGTATTTCAATACAAAGGAAATTTATATCAAATTCAACTTTTATAAAATGATTTTGTGACTGATTTATAATATTAACTGCTAAAACGTATAATAAATGTTAGATAAATTCATTACCATTAACTAATTAATATTAACTCGTAAGGAATTTATTCTACTTGCCTGAATTATAGACCACATCCATCAAGCAAGATTATTTCTAATTCAGATTAAATTTATTGCTGTTACATGGGCTTTGTATGCAAATTAACGTGTCCATTTTTTGAGGTGTTAATATTAATACCCAAATATTCGATACTGTTATTTTCTTGATTTTTATTGATATTTTATCTGTTAAATTGCTTTCAGTTCTCTCACAATGTTCGTCTTCTTACATTTTTTGCTTCCAATGGTTACCTTTGAACCGCTGACTTAATGTAAAGAATATGAGAATCATAATTACTTTTGAAATAGATAATGAGTTTAAGCCACCATCATTAGGATTATTCTAAATATATGAATCAAAACTATATACCAATCTGTAAAACCTGCAAACGAATGTAAAAATTCGTATCCATAAAAAGTATAATTTTCATGTAGTTGCTCGTTACGAAAACCCTGAGATTTAACAGGAAAGAAGTGGAGAATCCACCTGCTAACAAAATCCTAACTACATAATTCATAAAGTGTGGAAAAGCAAAGTTGAATGTGTTACATTTCCACATTCTCCACTTCCATCAGGGGAAATATGTAAATGAAAATTAAAACCTGCTTTGAATTCTTTAAAAGAGTTGCAGAACTCTTAATAGTTTTACTATTTACGATTCCATTTATGGCTTAAAAACTGTGAACATTTATGAAATATTCAACTGAGCTTTATTCTCATTCGAGCTTGTTCTCAAAGGATTAAAAGAATGGATCAAAAACATTTGTGAAATATTCGACTGAATTTATTTCCATTTTCGAAGGATTAGAAGAATAAAAACCACTGCTATCGTAGGGATATTTATCATCAGTTTTCACCAGTTAGCATGAGATAATCCTATGAAAAAGTCCACTATGCTTGGGAGACTCCCTCATTAAATAAGGCTGTGAAATTTTATGTTTACCTTGCTTTCTAGTTATAAATACTTTAATACAGAAAATACCCTCAAAGGTAGTAAACAGCGCAACAAATTTATTTCATTCCGTATTTATCAGTAACGTCAACACAATTTCTAATTATACGTAAAACAATTATTTTAAAACTAATATGCAACTATTAGCAATAATTTTAACCCCTTAACACCCGGCTCGTTTTTTCGAGAAAATCACGCCGATGGCTGAGCGGGCTTAGATTTTCTCCTGTGTTGATGTAGGTTCGAATCCTGCACAGGACGCCGCTATATATGTGGGTACCAGTGGTTGAGGCGATTCTACTGACGAAAATTGTACTTGCGAAGGCACTGGAATGTTGCACAGTAATTTCATGCCAAAAATTTTGCAGTCGGCAGTGCATTTGTGAGGTTAAAAATTTCTTAGTCTCCTCTTTCCTAAATACCCTCCGCCTAAGATGTTTTGTGCATCATAGAGTTGTCCTTTGAGCGTAGGCAATACATTTAAAAAACAAACCAGTTTGCGCCGCTCACATTTGTTTAATTGATATCTGATGAATAAGTTCATCGCATACCTCAAAGGTAGACGTTCACGCATATATTTGTATAACAAATTTCAGAACTGCCTAAAGTGTAACTAGGGCGTGAGCAAATCTGTGAGTTACCCGCGCTCGAGTGTGACTCAAGCATGACCGTTAAGGGGAAGTGAAAATAGAAAAATAAAAGAGAGAACAATTTTTTTAGAGATAATTATTACTAATTATTATGACTAATTTAGATTTGTATTTCAAAATATACTATAATTTATTAATACTATACACAGTCGTACCTGAATTTATGCATCTATGGAAAATACAGAAATGCAAAAACTGATCACGACGACACCATCCTCCACTTCTTCTAACAGATAGTGTTAAACCATTCCATAACATGACAGCTAAGAACTGCCTGCTATAATATAACGTATTATAACGAGCTATCATCAAGGATAGAGTTATATCTGAACCAAGGAAATTGAATTTATCGTATAAGAAAACTGGTTTGCGGCAATTAATTAGGTTAGTCAGAAAAACAACTGTTCTTTATCTTAAACATGCGTCAATTCTGGAAACCAATAATCTCCTTAATTACAAGAGAAATGTAATAGGAAGGCAGAGAAAGTCTGTGCAATGTCACATAAACCATATTTATTAAGACTATGTTAAGATCCTTCACTCAGTCACTGTATGCTATATGATTTCAAACAAAAATTCTCTCAGGAAAACTAGAGGTATTAAGTACTTTCTTGCAAATAGCCAGTGTATTACAATTAATTTGTTATCAATCGCCCATTTCGAAATACGAGGAAAGTCATTATTTATGCGCTACACAGCGTCTTCAATCGAACCGAGCGATGTTGCAAAATAAATTTAAACGTTATCTACTCAATTACAAAGACTTATAATATCCCAAAAGTCGCTGATAAAATAAAAAGAAAAGTAATGGTCCAGGTACGGAGCTTTGAGGAACTCCAGAGTTTGTGTCAATGTAACTAGAGAAGGTATTGTTGCAAAACACTTTCTGTCGTCTCCATTAAAGATACGAAACTAAAATATTACATACTGTAATATTAAATCTATACCGCCTGTACAACCTGCTACTTAGTAGATACAAAATTATATATTTTGTAACAAATACTACGATAAAAAAGAAAACCCCAACGTTATAAAAAAAACTTAAATTCCAATTTTTTATGTGTCGAATGTCGTAGGAAATTTAAATAATACAAAAGTGCTCGTAAAACTGTCTTCATTTTATTTATTGCGTAAGAAACTATGCATCGCAAGCTTTGCAACAAACCCACTTTACCACATCATACATTACTCATTGCAACGAAATTATCGCAACTAGAATTTGGAATTCTTTCTCATCCATCACACTTACCTGATCCTTCGCCAAAAGATTATTATTTCTTTGTAATCCCAACCATCCTATGTAAAGTTACGTAGACGAAATTGTAATTATACTTAAAAATTATCAAGGTAGAACAACTTCAAAGAACACCCCAGCTACCCTGAACGAAATTGAGAAGTGCTGTGGGAAAGTAAATTTTGGCTTCAATTTGTTATGCATTTAATTTATGGGCACAGCGTGGAAATGGATAGGGTTTCGAGCAGTTGAAAGGCTCTGGGTAATTTTTAATATGTACATTACATGTTAATTTAACATTTTCTCAAAATTTAACATTTCAACAGCGGTTGATATAAATTTAATAACTGAAGAAGTGTAAAGAATTAATAAGCTGTAACCTGTCGAATTCTTCGATCTATCCCTAATTACTAGTTCAAACCTTTCCCTTGATCAAGTTTTTACATCGCAGGGACTTATGTATTACTCCTATGAAGGAGTTGAGACATCATACCCCGCCTGGTTATGATAGGCTAACTCCAGAATTCTTCATACGTTTCAGGAATCTGTTGTTTCCTAACCTCCTGGAGGTCTTTATTTCGGCGGTTGAGTTAGAGGAAGTCTGTTCTGCGCCTGATTCCAAAGAAGGTGAACCTGCATGGGGAAGTGGGGGTCAGTAACCCTGTGCAAATTTTAGGGAAGAGGAAATTGGTAAATTTTAACCTGAGAAATGTTGCAAGTGAGGCACAATGTTTGGCATACAACTTTTACTGTCCCACATCACAGTAGCTTTGCAACTACAATTCTCGTAAGTACAACTGCTTCAACCAGTGTTTCTCATGAGTACATTCTGGCTGCTCTCAAGTCATTTAAATAAACTCCCCATCGCCATCTTGGCGACTAAGATTGTTCTCCCTGTCGCTGAAGTCGGTCGGAGTAAATTATCTGGTTACCTCATCTATTGTGTATTTACCAAAGACAGATTGCTTTGAAGAAGGCTTGATTAAATTCTTTCAAGCAATGGCAGTAAATGGGTTGAGGGTTGTCCGCTATAGGTGGATTCACTATGGGTTCGGGGCGTAAGGGAACATTGCTACCTGCTCTCCGTCCGTTCGTCTTTTCCTCACGACTAGTTTCAGGATTTGATCTGCACGATCTACCCTTTTTGCAATAGATGCATTAAAAACTGAGAAACTACAACAGAAGCACTTCGTTTTCTCCCCCCAGTATTATTAACTCAATCATTACCAAAGTATGTATTGTATTATCAAAATAAACATTAAATTTAAACAGATTTATATTTTGATGCAGCGACTCTTCGTAACGGACAACCTTTTGTGCTTGCTTACGGAGAATGGCCACAGGGCCATCTACTGTGCAGATGACTTGGGCATTCTTCTAATTGGATCCCCCCTCAATTGGCCACTTCTCTCATGGGGATGATCTCCAAATAGAATGGTCACAAAATCGGTCGTTCTATTATACCGACTATAACAAAAGGATACAAACAGTTAGGATACCACCAGGTCATCTAAGTAGTTGGACCGCCAACTGCAGCTAATCCCATTTCTGGATTTCTTCCTTAATCGGTTCGATTAACATACCAAGACCAAGCACAATAAATAAAACACATAGCCAGAAAAGCGGATATTGTGACAAAACAAAACATCCTCTGACTGTTAGTAAGTGTACTTCACATTGTAAAGCCTTTCTCTGTATCTTTTTTTAAACCGCTGTAAACCACTAAGTCAAAATCTGCTAAATGTTGGCAGCTCAAATCATAAATGAATGAATGAAGTTGCTATGAGAGGAGGAATAGCTTAACTTTCAGGTAATTTCGACGTAATTATTAGATGTCATGATTTCTAAGGATATGATCGACATCTTTCAATAGGATAAATATATAGGACCGCTGCGTTAATATGTCTAACGATATTATTTGCTTTATTTCCTGGGAACTGTGATTCTTTTTCACTGCGAACAAGATCAAACGGGTGCTTCATGACGTAATTGAGACTCAAATCAGATATTTGAGTAAAAATAGATCTATTTTTTTTTTTGCATAACATTTATGCTGGAACATGTTAGTCTAACAGATTGGTTCGGCTAATCCGGTTTGATCAATCCATGTAAAACTGGGGCAGAGGATTTACTCGTGTGCAACTGAAATTCGTGCTATGCGTCTAAAATTAAATGTGACTTATTTACAATTTTTGTTTACTTTGTACTGGGTTTTTTCAATTTAATTAATAAAACTAGTAGACTCCCGTGCGTTTATACCCGATGCACAGTGAGCTGTTTACAAGTGTTATCCCCACTATTTATTTGGATGTGATGATATACCTATCGATAATGCTAATTAGTATGATTTATTCTGAAATTAGCTTTGGTACTCCGACATTGCACCCACTGACATTTTAACACTTCGCAGAGCTGACTAATTGGAATTTGCTCACACTCAAGCCATCTTGATTAATTCAGTCTAATTTTAGTGACCAATTTCTGTATTTCGCATTTCTTTTGATCCAGATATAGGTACAACCTTAACCCTTATTTTTTGTTTCATTTTTCTGGTGTACACCCAGTTATTTTTAGACAAATGCATTGTATGTATTGCAAGTACATAAAAACCCCAACATGATGTACAATTCTATTTGAAACTTGTGTCAATCAAGAAAAAAAATCGCACGTGCCATAGAGACTAGACAAGTCCGAGCAGACCAAGAATAATCTGGCAGCAAAGCCAAGTATCTGCAATAAGTATTTAAGATAAGCGAACATTCAACCGTAACAAATGCTCGACTAACGCCGAAATGAAAATATTGAACAGAAGTTGCCCAAGAAGACATCTTGACTATCTTGAGTCTAAAATGAATGTTCTTCACATGTTCGCTTAGATCTGGCTCCGACAGCAGCCATAAATAAATCAAATTTCAACACTCTGAATGAATTTGCCAATGACAAATGCTGCCGGGGCAATAAACCTTTTAGATTAAAAGTGTAGACCTGTTTCCTTCGCATGCAAGAAATTATAAACTCTACGGCGGGCGGTTGCAGGCCAAGGAAATCTTCCTCATTGCACAATTTATCTTAGAGATACTGCAGCCAGCCGAATGTTCTTAAAAGTTTTTAAGTTTTTTCTTAGCGACAGGTTTCATTAAATCCCTGACAAGCACTGGGATGCAGGCCTCCCTCAAATTTCTGAAAATAATTCTCAAATTACGAAAAGAAGGAGCAAGGGGAAACTTTTCGAATTTTATTTCACTTGCGACAGAGTCTTAAGCACATCCACTACTGATGACTCAAAATCCGATGCTATTTTACTGCATGCCTCATAATTCTTTGGTCAAGGGCTTTATTAACGACAGGTAAAGAGTGGAATGTTTGCTGCCGAATAGTTTACCAAATTCCAAAGGAATGTCCAGGTTGATTAATAATTTTGACGAAATAAATGTATTTATAATCTAACAATTGAAAGTGATATGAAAAATGAAGAAGAAATGATCTAGATGAATATCTTCCTAAATCGATCCCGAAATCAAATCAAAAGGGGCGTAAGGTTACTACGCACAATAACCTGGAAATGTTGCAGAACTTTGTAAGAGGTAGAACTTGGTTGCCAACCAACAAGCGGTTCCACAAGTGGTGATTAGTGGAGAAATCTGTACAATCAGTCGCTATCAGAGCAGCCTCGAATAATAAATAAGAGATCCCCAACCACACATCCCCCAAGCTAAAGTGGAAAAGCATTCGCCGCGAGCTTCGTGGCTAAGGAGAAGAGCAGACGTGTGTTTCAATTCTGGGTTCCTGTGGTAATTCGGATCTCTGCTTTTCAATACTACAAGCAGCCCTCAAGCATAAGCGCTTGGATGGCTCTGAGGCTATGACGCAGCTAAACCAACGAACATTAATAACAAGAAGGCCGACTCTGCCAAAAATTCCAAATGAAAGAGACTACGACCCAAGAATAAGATGACTGTATACATGAAAGCAAAAAAACAAACAAAACAATTCCAAGAGAGATACCAATTACTT
>QYTT01091414.1:8771-49143 GCA_006980735.1 Dasypogon diadema
TATTTACTTAATAGGAATGCAAGGATTTCAGAGCCTGCAAAAAAAGTCCCAATTAAAGCAAATTGAGTAAAGTTTCTATCTAAGATACGTGCGGAAGTTATTTCATCAATTTTATAGTAGGTTATTCGTTGACCAGATAAATGTTATAAAGTGTTTTCATATGAAGTTCGCTTGCTCTGAATTGAACTTTTGAACATAGCAAGGGAGTGTGTTTATGTTGTTTTATATTCATATACCCTTGTTCTAAGCGTTAAATACATTATTTGTATATTTCACTTCTATTGAAATTCATTCCAGTAAGGAAATTCGGGCACTTATCCTTTATTTACAAATGCGAAATTTTAATATTCCCGGATTACGTATGTATTAATGTTTATGCGCTATTTTGTAGGCATTTTGGAATAAGCTTAGTTTGGCTCTTCGAGGAGAGAATTAAAGGAGATGACATATTAAGAAAGGAGATGACATATTAGTAAGAAGAAGATGCTGGGCAACAAATCCAGACATACGCCCACATTTTTGTTATCTTTAACACGGGGGTTTTCCACTTTTGAAATTGTTTTGAAATTTTGTTTTCAGAGATTTTACAATGCGGGATTTTCTATTTTACAGCTTCCGGGATCATGTAATCCGGAATTTTGAATTCCGGGAATTAGTTAGGCTTCCCACAGAGCAAGACAGTGGATAGGATGTGTTAAGAATGTTACTTCAACGCAGGAAGATAATGCGGTGACTATGATGGATCAGTAAGGCTTATGTCACACGAGCGCTAAATTGACAAGCACAATTTTCAACGTATGCAAAAGTTGTGTGCTTTCCTGTTGCCAAACAATTTTTTACTGTCACTCGCGCCCATTTGTACATTCGTGTGACATTGTCCTAAGGGTGTTATCCAGGACTTCTTGCGACCTGGCGAAACAATTACAGCAGAGTCGTATTACCATTCAATTATAACTCTTGATGGGAGAGAAGAGGAGAAGGAATTGAGGATTGACTGAAACGGGTGAAGGGTTCTTTATGAAGAAATGTGTCACTTAGCTTAATATGGTTTGTATTAAAAACACTGCAGGGTGTTTACTGAAAAAAATACCCGCAAATATAAATTCTCTTCCCGCTTGGAAATGACTCATTTTACCTCTGAGGTTTCTATACATTCACGTTTGCCTTTCTACAAGTTTTTTCTCATAAACTACCATATTCCTTCCTCCCTGTTTTTCAGTTTCTTCTTTTTCAACCAATGATGTGATATTGCATGGCAAAGGGCATCCAACGCACTTTGGCTGTATCATAAAAAATTCTAAGGTATTATACATAACAGAGACGAGATATTTAATTTATTGTATCATTTGCAAGATGTTCCCCAAAAAACATTCTTTTACAGATTGTATACGTGGATATGTATATATATTTCATTAGAACAGGTACATTGTCCTCACCAGTTTGACTTCAAAATGCTCTTATAAGAGTTCAGAAGTGTTCTATGTGGTTCCTAACAACCATAAATTATTGTTTTCCATATTATCACAAATTTTGTGTTTATTTAGTCTACCATGGTTAATTTTAATAAGGAAGAGGCGTAAGTTTTGCCATAAAAACAATTAATTAAAACTGTAAAACTATTTGAGCCACATAACAACAGAACCACACGCGTAAATTAATATTCAAAACTGAACACTTTTAGATCCTTAAATAATTTTCATTGTTATAAGTAGTTTGTTTTTCACTAAATATCAGCAGGTAAAACTCTATTTATCAATTCAACCACGCATGAAACCGCAAAAGGTATCAAGCAAACAACTATTCCAAGTGGAGCATTAATTTGCATAAAAGCACTTTATCGATGCTGCTGACTTATGCAAAGCATTTAAAGAGTGGTGTTTATCAATTTTATAGAACAATATTGGGTGTGTTAAATATCCAGTGGCATGAATGAGTCTTATGTGTCACTAAAATTAATCAAATTTAAATAAAATTTACCTGAACAGATTTCCAATCTGACGGACTCTCGTGAAGTCCTGTAAATGATGAACGTATCTGTTTGGCATGTTTTGAAGCTTCGCGCCAAATTCTCCAGTAAACAATTAACATACAGACCCAAACCATTGAAAATCCTGGGGTTATTACCCCCGCCATATACCATGGGGGAAGGATTTCATCGAACTCACATTGTGTAGCTGTATCCCAATTATTCCAGAACATTGGAATTAAGGCGAACGTGGCTCCCACGATCCAACCAAATCCAAGCAATATAAGTGCTACTTTTTTCGTCATATACCTGGAAAAAGGAAAGAGTTATATGAGTGGCGGCTACCAAACACTAATTTGTTTCTCCTTGAAAATTTTGCTTATTCAAAAAGTTAATGAGACGAATTTAATGATTATCAAACTGAGGGAGAGCTCGAATCATGCTGAATTTCAACTCCTACTTTAATTAATGATGTAGCCTATTGCTATGTGTGTCGTAATTTATTAAAGGCGCAACTCTGTGTGTATTGTTCGTATTTGTTATAGATACTATCGCATATTCAGCCCTTTCATAAAATATGAAATGAATTACAGCGATAATTTCTCATAAGATAATTAAGTTCGATTTTGATGAAGTATTAGATGTTTTTATTGAGTAACCTGTCTTTATCACGTTGTATAGGTACAAATAATTTTATCATTCTGAAGAGCAATTTTGGTTTAAATCTTGTTTTCAAGATCTTGCGCGCACTCATTAATTTTCCAAATTTCTTTAGTAGCAGTCAAATTATTGAAAGCGTTATTAAAAATCTTTAAGTGTATGTAATAAAATATCACAGAACCAAAGTGCAAGTTTATGGTACGCTGTAAAATTTGCAATTTAGGAACCTAGTAACAGTTAAGATCATCTCAAGAACTAGTGTAATATCAGATAAACAAAACAAGAAATGAGTCAGTGCCACGAGCCTGAACAGCTTAATTGGAAATAATTGTGGCCAAAATATTTATTCGTATCATTATTTTTAACGACTTCCAAATTCTTGATTTTTTTTTTTTGCTTCAGTCACCTGTATCTTTATGGGGAGAATTCTCTGACGTTTTAAAATAAGTGGAAAATTTGAAAGAATTTCTGGACAGTGTATAAAAATGTATTTACCACGTACACATTTTACGTAAATTTAATAACAGCATTTAATTACATTACTAATTAATAGAAATATATTATAAAAAAATTCGGCACGCAATATAAATCAGTAAAATCATTCAAAGAAGACGTTAACTATAACTATTTAAATATGTTATACTATTATATTAAACAATCTCTGTGTACGAATCGTAAAATTTCTTCTTATTAAAAATGAATAAGTTTAAATTCAGAATCACCATCTGTTAATTAAATACCATTTTAGTTCAGTTATTTTCATGAAGATAAAAAGAAATTTGACTTTGGACATTTGCAGAAGTATGTATGACTTTTTTGTTACCTTTGCACACTTACTGTCATCGTAATACAAATTGACAAAAAGCACAAGTTGTACTAGCAGATTCACATCAATCACTGTCGTAAACATGTAAAGAGTGTTTACCTCTTAATTTTCAGAGATTTATGTAGCCAAGACCCCTTTCGATATATCGAGTTTTTTTGGCAGTTCATAAATGTTTAGGAAGTGATCGACAGGAAATGCATTTAACAAAATAAAATGTTTACATAGCTATGGATTTTGCTTTCTGGTATTTCAATTAACATGGTGAAGAGAAAATTTTAGGATTAAATAAATTAAAATTTATTCGTTCCCAATTACTTCAGAGAATAAAATTTGTACAAATAACCAAACGTTTCTTGTAACTCGTGTAACTTTTATTGCTAAACTTAAAAAATAACTACATGATCTACTTACCTACTATAGTGTAATGGATAAACGATAGCAATGTATCGATCTACAGCTATGGCAATCAAATTCCATATTGATACACAGCAAGCCAAAATAATCAGGAAAAATCTGAGCAAGCACCATCCATGTGACTGTCCCAGCCCTGATCTCATATAAAATGCCAAATGATAAGGCAGAGTAAATCCAACAACCATATCCGATATGGCCAGTGACAACACAAACATATTGGAGATCACTGATCGTAACCGTCGACTGAATCTTACAGCTAAAATAGTTAAAATATTTCCACCAAGAATAAACACAAGCAAGACACCATCGATCACTGCCCAAAATGCTAAATTTGACTCTACTACCCGTCGCGGTACCTGATGTACTGGCATTTCACTTAAAATATCCGGCAAATCTTGAACACTCTCCTCCACTATTTCATAATATTCGGCTGAATCGGTTTCCATGTTTACCCTAAATTTTACACTAATTTCACTTTTTCAATTTGATATAATTTTCATTTTATCATTTTATGTTGCACTTGCATGATCATAGACTCTTCTCGCGTTTAAGGTTCGCAATATTGACGCGTTCAAATCACAACTCGATTCCATTTGAAGAAAAACTTCACGTTGACGTCGTCAGATAGCAATAGTAAAAACTACTGGCTCAACACTTGAAATTATGACGATTTCTACGAATTGATTTGGTCAAAGTTCAAAATTCTCAAACAGGTTTCACAAAATTCACCTCAAGATGTTGCAAAACTATTAAAAATGTTTTTTTTTTATGGATGGAAAACGCACTTAAGACTCAGTAGTGGAGACTCATTGCCCACGAGATGCAAGTTCCGCTTAGTAGTAGGACTGGTTGGTTATAAGTGAATTCCGGAAGTCTGAAATGAGAAAAGAAATGTGTTTTAAAATCAAACAAACGTTTTGAATTTAGTTTGCACTTTTATCAATCAACAAACATAGACGTGGTGCCTGTTTTTCAGATTTGAAAACTTTTAGCATGGGAGCCATGGGAGCAAAATACTCGTTATCCAGTGGCTCTCGACAATATTTTATTTTTAGCCGGGAATCAATAAACTCGCAAAAATATTTGCTCCTATTAAGTACCTATTTATGAATTACAAGTGCTTCACTATAATATTTGGGGCATATTTGCATGTTTTATGACACACCCATGTGCCTCTCAATATCATATCAATCTTCTATGCAGCACCAACGAATGAGGTAATCAATCAAATTCAAGTTCGTATTAGTCTTTATAATAAATTTACTTACAACAAAATGTGACAGAAATTCTTATATTGCTAAAAATTGGGGTAATGTGACAAAAAAGAAAAATTGGGCACTGAAATTCTAAACACTTAACTCACCAGAAACTCCCATTGAAACGATTTTTGAAGATGTCATTAGTCTATAACAACATAAGAACTGTGAAAATCTATTTGAATTTTATCTGAATTTTTCAGAGAAGTGTCAGTTGATTACCGTCATCGAGGGTTGTGAAGTACAATTTTTATATTTCAAAATCTAATTGTGCTTTTTAAACAGGTTAATGTAACTTTATACCAAATATTCAAATCTTAAATGGACTGTATTTTACTAACTGGCAAGCGATGTTATTTTAATTCTACTGAATTTAAATGTATCCCTTAAGGTTTTTGCATTATATGGAGGAATTGAAAAAAAAGTATAAAATAAGTAAAATAGCCTTGGTAACATTCCTGCAATTATCGTCTTTATCTCTGATAGTATTACTGACTCTCTGGAAAGAATTCCACACGAGAATTTATCTCTGGCGATGGCGTAGAATTACCCAAAATTTCCAGAAAATTATCTAAATTGAGTTCAATGAATTTTCAGATGTTCGTATTTTTGTACCAGCTTATTGCCTAGCATCGTTGCATTTTATCAAATCGATTTGTTACATATATTTACTTGTAACAGATGTGTCCAAAAATTGCCTTTGGTACAACTCCTATTATATGTTAACTTTGGGAGCAAATAATTAAAAATTTGGACTATGTACAGTGCTTTGGGTCTTGTCTATTATTTTTTTCTGTTTTAGTAAATATCTACATGTAAACTGAATGAAATCGGAGAACAATTTCATAAACTTTTATGAATTAACGATGAAATTGAAAATACCAGAATAGTTCATTCTCGCCATATTTGTTAGTAATAAGATCTTTCAACATAAATGTCGACTCAGCCATCTCAGTTTACAAAACTTTTGTTAGCAAAACATAAAAAATTTCGAAAAATTTAATTATTGCTTGCCATATTTGAGCTTGTATGTATTTATTTATCTCTTACGGTAGTGATTTTAAATGCTATTTTCACTTTGAACAAAGCAAATTTTTGAAATCATATCTAAAGCATAAAATAGGCCTCTGTGTGGATACCTCCTAATGGTATGTATTGCAATAATTTAATAATTAAGATAAATTAAATTGGATTGAAACTCATGTTCATTACTAAATCCAAGTGCAATATTTTTGAAGAAATTGCTGGTTACAGCGAGGGAACAGCAGAAAAGCTTTAAGTTATTACCAAAATTAGATATCCTACGTCATATCTAAAGACTATCTATGACATTTGTTAAAGACTCATATTTACTAAGTTAAAAGTACCCAACCCTCCAAGCTTGCTTTAAATTTTTGAGAGTGTAATTACCCAAATTTTTGAGTCCTATTCTCGCAGTGACCAGAATAAACTCCTACCGCCATCCTACTCTGATATGAGTCATATGAAATTTACATGTTTTCGGTTTTCATTAATAAGGTGAAGCGATGTTTTAACGATTTGTATTGAAAGGAATATAACCCTGCTGTCTAAGCGTCCTCATCTGCCTCTGCATTTCTTTAGATGTTTCTATGTTCCAATACGCTATTCGTTACCAAGATTTGTTCATGGCCGTAATAGATCGACTAGTTAAGTGATTATTATTTTTAGGTTCGTACTTAGCATTTTTAAAAGTCACTTTGAGGTGATAGTAGTTATAAACTTTTTGCTTTAAACAGTTATGAATACTGTTGGCTGGTCACACAGAATATACAAATTAATTTCTTCTCTCTTGCTGTGATTACAACATTAACGCCTTTTTTTAAAGGTCTTTCTTTACTAAGTAACATTATCGTCCTTATTTTGGGTGTGAACAAGAGAGAATTTCTTACACAATACAATTCCTCGTCACAGAGTTCATTACCTTCAAAACATAAGTTCACTACACAAGTTTTGATGTACGTGCTTCTATTTCTCTCCTTTTGTTACAACAAAAATGAAACTAAGTCAGCTTTCCCCCGTTAAACTTGCAAAATCTTCTGCAAGAATATCTCAACCAGCTGCAGGACCATCGCATTGTTATTTTGCTACTAAAAACTCCGTAACATTATCATCCCGGAGTTGTATAATGGTCTCCGTGGGCAAAAATGTATATCTTATGAAATTCAATTCACTTCGAAAATAAAACATTACGAGCACGTCATTATTACGGTGTGTGATGTACGAAACTATTATCCGTCACGTCCCCAACGATAATTTGTGGGGCTACCTTTAACATAATGACCTCATACTCATTAGAAAGGGCATACCCGGGCACGTACTATACAAATAATTAATCTCTTTATTATTCCTATGAATACTCACTGAAGAAAAGATTTCATAGGTGCGTTTTATACACGCAAAGACGTAGAAGGCTTCTATATATTGT
The DNA here is from genome assembly GCA_006980735.1 of Dasypogon diadema. Lineage (NCBI taxonomy): Eukaryota > Metazoa > Arthropoda > Insecta > Diptera > Asilidae > Dasypogon > Dasypogon diadema. The sequence continues at coordinate 16,340 of QYTT01091414.1, forward strand.
AAAAGGTTGTACAGTCTCGCCGAACACAAATGGTACTTACGTGATATAAATTCAATATTACTTCCCTGTGAAGTGTGTTGCTTTTTCCTATAATCCCGAGGATTTTTATCGAATTACTCTTGTAGATCGCGTGGTATATCATACATATCATATCCACAGCATTGACATGATATCCGAAGAGCTCTTTGAATGCAGAATTTTCCCATGTTGGGAAATGTTTACTTCACGGATTAGAGTCAAGAAGTCTGTATAGACACATCATGCCTACAGAATGGGTTCAAGTAGCATCAGAACTATTGACCTTATTAAAATTTAGTATCTATGGTTTTTTACACGTTCGTAAATTACCATATCTATTGAGACAATAACTATTAAGAAATTACAACGCGGGCACGTAGGGTCTGTACAGCAGATTTTCTTATGCATATAAAAATAACGATTGAAAGCAGTTCTTTCGCATTAAACGAGCGAAAATCGGATGCGAATCAATGTAAGCTTATGTAGTCTACTCTAAAATTAAAACTTTATTCGTTTAAACTGCAATGAAATTATTTCACTACTATTCACAAATAACAGCAACGGTATAGCTGAAGACGATACTTTTACGAATATGAAACCGATCAAATTGATTTCTTTTTTCGGCTTACTTGAACAGAAAATCACTATCCTCTATCTAAGAATCCTGATTTACTATCAGTCCTTAAATCGTTCATATATCGTTGGTATAGCGTTCATTAAGCGTAATCTCAAGGTACTAATTTAGAAAAAAAAAAAATACAATAGAAAATTTATTTAAGCGCATTATTTTCCATTGGTATAAAATTTCAATCGGAACTTTAATTGATTTTATAACTTTTAATAGAATTGCATATGTCACGCTTTGAGAAACATTACATCTATAACCGGAAATAAACAATTTCGAAGCTTTAAGTGCACGTTTTATACTGGATTGATTGAGCTGCGCCATGTATACTTTTTTCCTGGGAAAAATTCTTATGCAACATTTAAATATTAAATTTTCGATGGAACTGCATATTATCTATAAATACGAGTTACTCGATCAGTCGACTGTTAATTATATACTTGAATCTGTGAACTTATATTATCTTGGAAAGTAGAGGAAATAATTTCCATTGAATACAGCACAAGTCAATATTTAAGTGGAGTAGAAATTCTAATTAAATGTTATATTTAGTATGATGGAATGGAAATTGTCAAAGTTACTGCTTGGTACAATCATTTGAATGGCAACAATTGCCGAGGGGAAATGTCAATCTAAGGCGTTCACTATCTTCCTTGCGTGCTTTTTACCTACAAGAGAAGGTGTTTCATTACCGACATGTATTTTATACAGGAGTTTGGGACCATTTCGTTTCTATATCTGTGGGTCAAGCCAACGCGGGATGCGGAAACGGGAGCGAGAGAGAACCCGATGCGAAAAGGTGCAGGAGCCAAAAATGGTTTACTTCAACGGAATGACGTGGACAAAGAGAAGAAGGCCCTAGAAAGCCAAGCCAAAGTTATCCAATCACGTCAGAAGATATTGGCAGCCGTTTTTTTGGAATATGAAATTAAATTACAATGATTTTAAAGTCTGTTGTAAAAGAATGTAGCATTGCAGAAATTCCCCGTTTACCCTACAGCTCAGATTTGACTATAAAGGAAGTCACCTGAAGGGAAATCTTCAGACTATTTTCTATATACAGAAAGTAATAAAAGATGCGAAAAATGTATTAAAAGTTAACAAAGATTGTATTACTTATATTAAAACAAGAAAGATACTCCTGCTACGCCATTTCTATAGAAATTTACTACGACTTCTGTCAGGATATCACAAGGTATGTACTACAAAAACCCTTCTATTGGGAAAAATCATTTGAGGTGGGAGTAGAAATTTGTAGTAGTTTATCAACACTTTATATATAAGTAAAATAATAGTACATTATTTTAGGAAGCTTCATTCTAAAATGTTCACGAAAGAAATAAAATTATGCTGTAAAATGTAATGTTCATGCAGCATTATTGCTATTTGTAACCATCTTGGCAGAGAACTGACGGGAAATAGCCTTTTGTTAATGGCGCGGTTCGTAATCTTTTAAGCTGTACACCAGAAAAAAGACTAATAGTGATTCGAATATATGTATATAGCATTCTTAATTTAAATTCACACTTTTTTATTTTAATTTAACATTTATTTAAAATGAATTAATGCTTCATCAAATTGTTTTGATGATTTTACAAATATAAATGATCCTATTAGAAATGAATTTAATGTTTTTTTAAATGAATTTAATGCTTTTTTAAATGAATTTAATGTTTACACAATTTAAATTCACATCTGGATAAAATAAATTGATATTTTCCAAATTAATTTAATTTACACTTGAAATAATGCGTTTTTGGTCAATATAAGTGAAATTCGAGAATTGTGAAGTTACTAAAAGGCTACAATTGTGGAGAAATACAGGATCTCTGATAGTAAAGCTGGACCTTTAAATTTCCGGATGTGTTTTAATCGATTGCCTGATAATATCTTACCTATGGACTTGATGGACGTATTTGATACCACAACTAATACCACTCCCTCTCAGCTGAATGCCTTAATATCCCGTCTAAAAGAGCTTATTTAATTAACTTAATATTATTAAGTTTCAGGATTCCTTCAGTCAGCAGCCTGATTTTTAATTTGAAGTGAATTCAATTTGCGCAAGCGTAAATTCATTTTACTAAGCCATTAAATTAATTTGGAAAAATATTAGTTTATTTTACACAAATGTGAACTGAAATTGTGTAAACATTAAATTCCCTGGAAGTGCATTAGATACGCCTAGACTAAGGCCATCCAAATTAAAACTCTGAAAAAAACTCCTTATTACAATCAAAGATTGAAATATTTATGTAGGTATCTATGTTTGTGAAAAAATTCATCATTATTCAATATTTATTTTGGAATTTATTATTTTTTTTATAATTTAAGTTAAATAAAATCCATAAGAGCTCTAAATATCCAAATAAATATTATAAACAGGGAAACATCATTAATACGATTGGAGCACTAAAACAAATTGCTCTCTGTATTCAGTTGCAATGTTGTAGAAAAAAGTTGTATAAATTTTATTCACCGCTTTTGACGTTTTGTCAAAATTCAACGTTTTGTTCAAAATTTATTTTATAGCCTGTTATTTTTATGTACCGAGCGTTCATTATCAGAACGTCAGCTCAAACGGGTTAGAATCCCATCGATGTTTTTTTGAATTGAGCTTCTTATCTACAGCCATGTTTTATGATAAAAATATTATTGAAATATGTTGGCTTTACATCTCCTGACCTAACGACCACATACATGGATCTCTGTTAGTCAAAACCCAAACGAAATCCAAATGCAAAAGCAAGAAAGCAAACCTTGCAGGTGAACCAAAGCATATATTTGTTCCCTATATACAAACTTGTAATGAGACTGTACTTTAAAATCGTTAAAAGTTTTCATAGTTCCCGGTAAAACTAAACACTTATTCACCAACCCAGTTTTTTTCTATTTGGAATTTGGAAAAATAAAACTGATTGAAATAATCAGTTTTATTTTTCATGCTCAATTAAATGAAAGAAATAAATTTAATTTAAATTAAAAACAAACATAATTTGTGAATATAACTGTAGAAAGCGTAATAACTTTAATGTTTGTAAATATTTTCGTTCACCAAGTGCTCCAATTCTCCAATGAACTTTGACTACAACAGTGTGATTAAGGTTGTCCTTCAAGACCCTTTACTAATTAATTTTTCAGTCTGTCCTTAATTAAAACACTTTCATTTTTCATAAGACCTTTGCCAAACAAACTTTTGCGGTTTTGTGCAAATGGGAAAGGTGCGTATTTGACTTAGTAACCTCACACTAAATTATTTAGAACGAATTCCCAGGACTTACTTTGTTGCGTCTTTATGAATACGTAAAAATTTCTTAAGAAACAAACATGAATTTAATTCTACACGTTCGGTGAGTACTTGCCCTTTAAAAAATATTCAAAGATCCCCTAAATATTATATGATACCTTCTACAACTTACAGCGCAATACATTATATTACGAAGCTAATTTACCATTGGTCCTGCAGTTACAAGGATGCTTTTGTCTTTCTGTTGTATAAACACTCCAGGAGTTCTGGCATAAAAAATTTACCTGATTTTGGGGAATTTACAACAATGAGGTTGTTGCTTTTGGAACGAGAAGGCAGTAGCTATGTTGTATTTCGCACTTGAATTTTTAATAACGTGATGACCGTCAGTGCTGATTGCCAGGTTAATTTATTCGAAGTCTGCAAAACTGGAACAAAATATGTTACATTTAACGTTCTCATCAATAACTATTATTTATTCACGACAAGGTCATTCTTATGAAGGAAGAACAATATTCTTCTTTGGGTAGAGGTTTGCCATTAATGTAGACCTGGATAAATGGGTATCATAATACGCTTTTCTTTTCTGGCATAATTCTTTTCTAAGCATTTCAGTAACAGTTTCAGAGACAACAGAAAATATGTATTGATTTTACCCATTTTCGAAGAAAACAGAATATCAATAAACAAGCAATTCCTAGACAATAAGAAGTTGTACTTTTTCGTGTACATACGAATTTTTTAGCAAATAAAATGAGTATTGGTGAATGAATGGTCGATACATTCATAGAAAAGGGGTTTCAATCCACAATTAATTCCTTGTATACACATTCATATATGTACATGACATGAATAATCATAACGCTATCAACTTTCAATAATTCTATAAAAATTTAAAATTAAGATGTAAATATATCTGATTTTTGTTAGTAATATCACTGAGTACACAACGAAATATTTACTTATAACTTAAGGAGTAATGTACTTAATCAGTACATTACTCCTTTCTTAATTTTTGTAAGCCGGTCTTATAGGCTGCTTGACTTAAATCTAGCATCCCATCTAGTGTAAATTATGCTTGTAAACCTAGAGAAGCATATCAGCTGCGTTTTTTTGACAGCAGAGCACAGACTTGTCATACATAAACTGCGATCAATTAACTCGGTTATTTTACAGAGTTAATAAGTTTGTTGGGTTATTTAAGTCTTCTACGAGGAGATAGATGGCGCTTATTGAAAACTTTTATGCCATCATAGCAATTAAAATAATCACAAACCTGAGCAAAACTGACGTAAGATAAATTTCAAGCTAATAACGGCCTTTACTTATCTCGGTTTTGCTTAACCCTTTCCCTGCCACGGTGGTCACATGGGACCGGCGCTTGTCTTTTCATTTAGGCCATGGTGGTTACCGGTAACAAGATGTACCTTGTCAAATCTTGGCCCTTGAGCATTTTTAGTGGTAATTGCGTAGGAAAAACGCACACGGGGAACTTATGGCGATAGGAAGTCAAAGTATGAGCTAGGAAACCCTGTGAATTTGCACAAAAACTCCCTATTACTTTTATTATTATGAAACAAGAGTTCCAATAAATCCATGTATTGAATACTTATCGGCGGCAACTCTAAACTTAACTGAGTTACCCAGGAACGCAACCCCAAAGTGAAGCGGGTCAGTGTTGCCATAATAAAATTTCAAGAACAGCTCGATGAAACTCCATATGAAAAAAGTGGCTGAAATACTGAACGGGGAGCTTTCTTTGCATAATTAATATATAGATTACCGAACAAACATATTTTCTATCTCCCTCAATCATTTCTGAAATTTCGTGAAAAGATAAATTGCATCACGGGTAACCACCACAATTTTTAATTTGAAATTTATATTGTGGCCCACTGGGACAAGTTCAAAAATTCGCGTGGAAGCGAAAGGGTTAAAAATATAAAAACAGAAGAAGAAGAAGAAGATTCAAACCGTTCTTTTGAGCTTTCATAACTCCGTTGCCCAAAAAACACAGCTATCAGCATTTATTTATTTATGGACCAGAAAATTTCTTAACTTTTACGCCAACTTTAATTGAACTATTTTTTTTTTAATGTAGATTTTTCTAAAAACCTCCGAACTACGTTTATAAACCGTTCAATTTATTTTCCATCAACCTTTACAGTTCTATATACGAATGCTTTTTTTATAAGATCTACTTGGAGATGAAGTTTTTGCCAAAATTCTGCCGATGAAACAAGTTATGTGATACCTAGATAAAAGGATCTGAACATAAAATTGAAAGGGCAAAGATGACGCATATATGGTACTACCCTTAAAAATCCTTTCCTCGGTAAAAAGTTCTCTGGAAATCCTTAGATATTCTCAATTTGCACATCATTGTTTCTCTGTTCTTTGTTTTTCTAGATCATACAGTAATATTGACTTTTCAAAACTAAATAATATATAAAATTCAAAGGAAATAAAGGGGTCATATAACCCACAGAACAGTATTTTCTAAATATTAATTTGAGCAGCAAACTTTCAGAGGTAAACTGAACTTATCAGTAAATAGTCGGAAAATTTACAAAAACAAAACTTTACAACTAAACTTAAAATGAAGATAAATCTCCCGTTTTATTTTACCTTTATATCTACCGTTGAAAATGTTTTGATTAAGTTAAAACTTTCTTCAATCATAAACTGAAAAATATATTTCTTTATCCTTGCAGCATTTTCCTTAAGTGGTTGGAATGCCTGTGACATTTTGACTCAAATTTATTCTGAAATAAGTAACTACACGAGCAAAACAAATCCCGGCAACTAGTAAGTGTAAAAAAAGGAAGAAAGTGCTCCCAAAATAACCCTTTCTTTACCAACTCCACACAAAGAGGGCTATGAAAGGCTTATTACGTATAATTCCCAACTACTCAGACAAATGATGGCTTTGAGATTTCCAAACAAAGCAAATAATTTGCAGCTTCGCCTAAAAAGCTTAAGGGTTTTTGTCTCAGGAAATGATTCAATTTGTGCTAAACATAAGAGGATTATCCAAAGGAAAAATGATGATTACCACATAACTCTTTTTCAAAGGTTTCGAGACAAAACCGAACGTTTTGACGCTTTAAACGTAATTACATATTTTAAGTGATTTTATGTTTGTATTACCGATTTCCAGCCACGTTTTATCCCATCCAACAGAAATGGATATTCTTCAGGTTTATTGAAGTGGAGTGGAAGGCAATTGAATAAAGTTATTGTATTCTTTGAGTTTGCTGACGCGCAAAATCCAAAGAAAATGTGCTCTATCACACAGAGTTAGAGGTATTCGACTTTTCCCATTCTCAGCGCGATTCTTCTCATTCCATTGGAGATGTAACCATTAAAATTTTGTTACTCCGTATCCGTACACATTCTCACCCCCTGATTAAATAAAAAAGCAATTGACTCATGTGGGACAATTTTCCTTTTATTGCGCTAGATACACCTGGATGTATGTATTATCAAAGCAATTCCATTGAACTTTTATTTTCCCGTTCAGAAAAGTCTTGACTAAGAACCTTGTAACGTGCTTTGCGTGTTGGATGAGTTCAGCTACCAACGAATCACTTCCTCGTAAAACCGCATTTCCCTGCTAGGAATACATCAAAGTTGATCAGGCGTTATTATGTGATGAGACGAAATAAACGCGGACAAATATGAGCGGCCCCTCATTAAATATTTCAGTCAGAGGTTCTTAGCAACACCACGAGCCTTGACAACTGTTATTCTCAACTCTATAGAATAATTATTACAAATCATGTAAGCAATTTTATTCATATAAACTTTTCAGAAATTACTCTAATGCTAATCGCTTGTTTACAAGTCAAATTTTCTAAAAGAAATAAAATTTGACTTTGTCCCTTCTTTCATTTTCCACTGAGGATAGTCCTTTCTCACACGAATCTTATCTGACTATGCAAATTTTACTAAATATTCCACAAATTTTTCTTCCCCAACGAGGATTTTGTGAACATTTTCCGAGCAAAAAATCAGAAAGGAAAAAAGCCTAGGGGAATGGATAGACACGTTAAGAAAAAAGCTCCATCTTGCAATGGAGTTTAGAAAAACATCACGTTATCTGGTTTTATAATATTCAGAAAATGTCTTTCTCCTGTTTCAGTAAAAATTGATTTTGTTAAAATCAAACAAAAGTAAACAGCGGGCAATTTATTTATAATATGTCAACCTATTTCTCTATTGCCTCTATCAGAGGAAATCAATTACTAAAAAGGGTTCCTCCAGTGCCATTTGCAAGAAATTATTTTTCCTCCAAATGGTTTAATCGAATTTATTGGAGTCCTTTAATTTTCGTTATAATTTCTGAAACACTTTCAATCTTGAATTTTTTTTTAAACTAATTTAAAAAATCTTTTGTTGAAATCTGTAAATATTAAAAAACAAGCTCCTTAGGCACCTACTTAGTTGATAACTTGATGTTTCCATGCGTCAGAATACAGAAAGTTTTCTGATTTAAATTATGTGATGTGTGGGATAATTATGTACTTTGAAAACTTTTATTACCAGCAAATTTATCCTCATAACTTATGCAAACAAAAACAAAAAACAAAAATTTCATTCGCTTTCATGTTTAATGAGAACAGTAACTCCTATTTAATTAAAAATAAATTTTAAAATGCAATAATGATTTCTTGAAGAACAATTTTCCTCTAACATTCTGTTTACATTCCGAAAATGTATGAGGAATTTTGTAGCATTCTTGCTCTAATTTTTAGTAATAGAGGGTTCTAATAATACAATCACAAGCATTAGCTGAAAAAAAAGTTAATAATATGGAATATGCAGAATGTCCATCTCAACGGATAAATAGGCTCAAATTTATACAGTTGAGCTCCACTAATTCGGATATTCCAATAAATCCGTAATACTATATAATTCGGACAATTTTAGATTTTGCAACTCTGTAATCCGGGCAATCGGGCATATAAAACATGAAATAAGTAGAAACACAAAATATGCATAGATGTGTTTTAATGCCACAACTTTCTAAATTACAAGCCATGAGGTAGAGATCGCAGAGCCAAAACCTTCAAAACTGCAAGCCATGCACAATGAAAATTCTAATACTTTGATTCGGACTGGAACTGAACAGAAGTAGGTTGCCCCAAGTTCCCAAATCTGTTTTTCGTATGCCTTCGTCTTATACCAAGACTGTTATACAAAGTGGAGCAGTGAAAACGTTCTTACAAATGGGAACGGATCTCTATACTGAGACAGTAAAAAAGATTCACTATATACATTGTTCATTGTAACGAACACGGTAATGAAAAATTTTATCGAAGAGTAATAGAAGTCGCTAGCTTCAATGGAATGGTAATGCAAAAGGTAACATAACAGAAAATGTTAATGATGTTATACCAGAGAAATTAGCGTTTTCTACGAGTGTTTGCGACGAGAACGCTTTGAAGTAGATGGGTAAAATTCGACACGCAAGTACTTTAGTATAATCTAAATATCCTGGCAGAAAATTAACCAAATCGGACAACTCCTTCGGAGGGCTGCCACATGAAAGCCGGAAATGTAATTTTTTTCAAAAGTTTTTGCGATCGTCATGAATTTTTTTTTAAGATTTCGTGTTTTTGATCGCAAACGGTAACACTACCCGCAAGGTATCCATGACGTAAATTTAGAAATTTAGGAAAAACAGGAAATCCTCTAAAAATGTAGTTTAAAAAGCTCGTAACTATATATTAATTGTACAGTTTTGCCGCTCTCCTGTAAAATTTTAGTTTTGTTCACTTAAGAGGTTTTAGGATTAGGCCGACGATATATAGGTTTTCGAGGTCGCTGATTACGGATTTCTTAAGTTCAAAATGGCGGATCCAATATGGTAGACAAGATTTTCTAAACGTCAATGGAACATTGGCAAAATGACGGATATATAGGTTTTTGGGGCTAATGATTATGAATTTAATTTTAACGCTTAAGAATTCAACATGACGGATCAAATATGAAGGTCGTAAATGTTAACTTTTTCAAGAGTTTCTCGATCATCATGAAAATAAGTCCATAAGGGGTTTTTGGAAGTCGCTGATTTTGAATCTGTAGTCAAATTTTGGAGATTCAAAATGGCGGATGCAATACGGCGGACAGGGTTTACTACAGGTCAACGGAATATTCACGAAATGGCCAATTAAAGCTAAAGGGCGCGTCGAAAGGTTGCGGATAGTAGGACTGCCTGCAGATTTGAAAGTTAGCAGCGAATATGTAAGAATACGTAGCCGCGAACAATTAACTACATTATTTTCTTTTCTTCCCGACGTCTAGGGTATAACATAACTGGTTTAAACCAATTATAGCTTCTTTCCTTGCTTACATATTGTCTTAAATCAGAAATTTAAGCGCGAATGAGAGTGTGAAGCAAAGTTAAGATTTCTGCAATCTTTGAGCTGGAGAAATCTGTAGCATGCGCTCTCTAGGTTTTTTTTTATCTCGATGATATATTAATACCACAAAAAAAGCCTAAAATATCGGCCAGCTTAAACTGAATATTTACATATGAGCCCTATTACATATGCACGATATTGATAGAATCAGAATATATTTCCGGTTTTGAAAAGGCTGGAGCGATTTAAACAACTATTTTTTCATATATTTGACCAATCTAATATACTATTCTTCAACCATGTTATTACACAGCTTGATATCTTTACTGCCCTGTATGTCGCGAGCGATTTATCAATGAATCAGCAATATTTACCATGTTCTTCCTGGTATTACATGCCCCATCAACCAAACACGCACTAACAATTGATTAGGATGCCAAAACCAATGATGTAGTAAATCATGTGCTCTACGTTTTACGTAGGCATTAAAAACTCCGCGTGTGATTTATTTGTAATGCTAAGAATTTCGTTGCAGCCCACACATTACAACTACGATTTAACCCCATACAACTTGAATAAAGTTGATTTTCCACTAGCTTTTTTATCAATGAGAAAACCCCACGAGGAGTGTAGTTATCAGCAGTCCGTTATGAAGTGCAGGCATATGATTAAAATTACTAGCTATCGTATATTAATATTGTCGGATCACAACTGCGTAAAATGCACCGGCAGCCGAGAAGATTACACTCCTGTGAAAACGTTGTACAACCCTTGGAAAATGTTGACATCAGTCATCATCAGTCCATTAACATGAAAAGCTTCTATTGCAGGGAAAATTGTGTCTATATATTCCCAAAATAAACGTATTCTATTCGTTTTCAGTTGGCTGTAGACGTCGCATCAGATAATCCTAATGTGAATACCCTGATGATGTGAGAAAGAAGTGACAGCTTCAACCATGAAAGTCTGCACCCCAGTTGTTTTATATGGCGCAATTTCCACATTTTAACAGTGGCCACTGGCCAGTGGAGCTATTTGGATATATGGAATTGGTTTGATTGCTCTTTAGGGGGACATTTGGCAAAACAAGCAATCGATTTTTGTGTGTTTACTCATGCTATATTGCGTTTGTAAAGTTTAATTAAAGCATTGTGGAAATTTGCCGCAGAAAAACTGGAAAATTCTTATTCCACTATATAAATGGTATAATATGCAGATTGAAAAGGGTTGTCTATTCCGCATTAATGCACAAGTCAGGTTAATTTCAGTCTGTTTTTATAAAGTTGAATTTGCATTTAATATTTATGTTTCTCTATTGGAAAGTTTTCATGTATCAACTTTTTATTATCCTTCACATACTAAATTAGACCAGAATGAAAAACATTACTCAGCTTTAGATTTAGCATTTACTTCAATATTAATGCAAGTACTATACTATATCCCACCCTGTTCCCTTTCATTGATATCAGATTTTAAATTCAAAGGAAAATTCCACAAATGCCAAGGTTAAATTTCTTTATAACTGCCATAATTTGCAAAATTAAAGAGCAATTGAGGAAAATTTAAGAAAAATCTACCGGATTGAAAAGAACATAATCAGGATCTTGAAGGACAACACATTTCAATTGAAGGCGGTGACAGTAAACCGTACAAAAAGACATTACACAAGAACAATTTACATAATTTGAACGATGTTAAATGATTTTGGGAACATCTTGAATCAATTCCTTAGCAACGTCAGACTAATTTGATTTGTGAGGAATATCTTGAAATAATATTCTATGCCAAATTTTTGGGGCTTGGTTACTATATATCTCAATATTTGTGTATGTTTTATATATATATGCACGGAGGGTATTATTTTATTTTTTATATTTATGTGTCAAAAATGGAACTGTGAAAATGTTGATCAATCAATATTTTATACAATTAAGGTATATATATATATACAGAAACAGTTAAGGAAAATCTGGTTATTTCAATATTATATAGCTGGACCTACTGACATCCCAAATCACTGGGATTACCTAATGGCTTCTGGTAATTATTATGTTGCCAATGGCAAAAATTCGGTCATTGGTGGACATTGGCGGGATCTGATAAACTATATTTTATTTTCAAAGATTTGGTAGAGTTAAAGATGTTTTAAAAAGAACAAGTTTCAGTCGCATGAAACTGGGAAACCATGATGATATCAGTATCAATCATATATATATATATATATATATTGAGATAGAAGTGGAACACAAGATTTACTTGAGAAACCAGCAGACATTTTATGATCGCAAAAGAGATGGATGAAAAGGGGCACAAAATTACCTTCTGAAGAAGCTATTGCTAACAACAAACACCACTACGACGAAACTGTACCGAGAGAAGTGTCCTCAATCCACCAAAAAAAAGAACTATCAATATTCTGCAACTCATGTGGGGGCAAAACAAAAACTCTACTGTCATTCGGTTTTTGCATAGGTCTTATTCGGAAAGAAAATAATTTTACTCCCATTAAAGTGGCATTCGTAACTCGAGTGTGATAGAAATTCTGCCCTTATAAAACGGAGTAGTGTGAAATTTCGTTCTTAGTACCAGGCGGTAGGAGCTGCAAGTAATAAATCTTCTCCGTTGAAAGGTGTCAGGGTGGATAGAACTATGGTTAAAAACTAACCGAACACCATCATAAAGAGAACGCTAAAAATGCCTTTTTTTCGCCACCAGATCAATTAAAGAATTGCATTTCACAAGCTTTAACACAAACCTGATTTCAAATCGACCTATAACAGTGATTGGTTGAAAGAATTTCTGAAGAAATCTCGATCAGCCAAAATCAAAAAACTTGACCAAACGTCTCCACAAATTGCCTATGAATGCAAGATTTTCTGCATCATTTTTTTTGTTGAGACATCTATAATGTAATAGCCAAAAGGTCCTTAAAATTTTATTTTCTCAACAGGATCACACAGCATTTCTGTGGACCTCAAAAAGGAAAATCCTTTAAAGAACTTCCATAATAATTTCAACAAGATTCAACATAATTAAAACAACATAATTAATGATTAAAACAACATAATTAAAATGAATATAAACCTTTTTAAAAGCAATGGTAAATTTCTGCTTTTTTGCTTGATGGTGACTTTTTTGGTGATGATAAAAAAGGTCATTGACTGTGAGCCACAAAAGTTCAAGTGACAATTTACTACAGAATATAAAAAGTTCTTGTCCTTTAAAACTGCTGCTCTGAAAAAAGTAAAAATGCAACCTATCACGTTTTTTCTCTTCCCTGTGTTCTTCATTTATTAGCTTGATGGACACAGTTCTGACCCTTTAAGTCTCTAGTTAAAACATTTTTTGAAAAAATAACGGGTACTTAATCCAAGAAGGGTGGTGGTGGTATCCGTCCGAGGAGTGTGAATTTCCCTAAAGTCGAGGTCTAGATGTCCCTAACATCGCAAAGAAAAAAAAAAACAATTTGAATAGTTGAGGTGACTGATGTTTTACTGTAATAAACTAAATCCGTTTTAAACCTTAAGTATTGACAATACCGCTCTCATCACTTTTAACACATTTTATATTCTTAGATCGGGGTATCGTTTTTCTTGAAGCGCCCGTTAATTCATTTACTATGTCAATACAAAAATAAACATTTTTAACTAATGAACTAAGACTTAAAAATCGTGTTCTAAAATTTAGATACGTGGCACACTATATAAGGAAATGATGCAGAAAATATTAGGGGTTCACGTATTTCTGCAACTTTTCCTTTTTCTGTCACAGATTTACAGAAAAAGTATGTAATTTTTTTAATTTTTTCTTGGTACAAGGCAGGCAAAAAATTACCAATTCAAAAAATTCATTAGAAGAATTACAGTTGTATATGAAGCGACAATCTTCTTTCGTGTTACTCAATACACACATACACAGTTTTATCCTCAATTGTACTGTCATTCATTTTTACGTTTTCTTCCATCTTCAGGGATCGTAAAAGATTAAATAGCTACCTATCATGTTGATCCAGATGTTTTCAACTTAATTATTAAATTGAATTGACAATATTAGCTAAGCCCGATATTTTTAGACATAAATAAACCGCCAATAAATTTCATATTTATATTACACAGACAGCGATTCAAAACAGCCCGTCAATTTTATTGACTATTTTAACTTGTAATGTAAATTTTCATGAGTTTGTACTAAAAATACCCTAAAATATTTTTTCCCCAACAAAAATATCAAAAGTATGGCACTAAATGTTTCGTTAAAAATAAATTATGATTTCGCTTTTAAAAAGAAAAGGTAATCGGAAACTGTTACTTAATTATTGATCGAATGAAATGTGGAAGTTTCTGCGGATGAAAGTTAAAAGTTCAAGAACTATATAATTGCGATGTCGTTACCTACCCACCCATTGTTCAAAGTGTAGCCCCCTTATGCAGAACACCCTTAGCATGTAAACAAAACTCATAGTGGTCGAGAAAACAGAAAAGAATCAACAGTAAATGATTATAATAGAAAACCGAGCAATGCTTGTAACAACAACATAAGAGGAAGTCATCAAGTTTTATTGACAAAAGACCCACAGCACTGGGCTTCTTTCCATCTGGTGGTTGTGCTAGGTTTGTTACCTTGTGAAGAGTCTCAGTTACACCCGTGATTTGATTGGCTCAGCAAAGAAATAGTCCCTAAATTTGCGTCACCCGACAAGCACCTGTAATTCGACCGATTTTCAAAATTAGGACACTCTCTAAGTGCGTAACTGGGAGCTTTCTATAGCCTGTTGCATGTTCCCGGTGGATGAGCTGAAACTAGGTCACCAGTGCCTGCAGCCAATTCCTGCTGATCCAATTTGATTCTAACATGGAAGTGGCTGTCATTCTACCTGACATGTAATTACTTTGCTTCGACGTGAACTATCCCTGGACTACGAGCGCTGTTAATTGAGTTTTTAATTGTGCTAATTACATATTACACATCACTTCAATTAAAACTTCTTTGGCAGCTTTTTCAAACTTCACTCAATGGCGAATTATTCGTTGGGCTTTACTTCCTGACTTTTCAACTCGGCCAAATGTAAAGGCCAACCGGCACCACTACACAACTTCTTCACCAACCAACAGGTGTTAGACGGGTCTGGTAGCCTCGGAGGAAACTTTTCTCGCCGTGTCTGATTTAGTTAACCGCTTCCGATCAACTGAGGAATGAAGTTAATCACAAGCCGAGAAAGCTTTTGCGCCAGATTTCCATACGCTTCAGCTTTTCCGTGCTCCAAACACAAGCTGCTATTGGCCTCATCCGCCCCGGACCACCTGTATGAGTTCAACAACGTAAGGAAAATCCCATTGGCAACAAAGTTACTCATGTTCGGGGAAACATGTTGCAAGTGTCTGCCCACATTTGAGGTAGAGATAACTGCGATAGAGCAACATTTCTACGGAAGTAGTGCGAGCGCAGTGAAGTGCAATTGAATTACTCTGTAGCAGCAACATTGACACAGTCAGGGCCACAATTTAATTGGCATCAGCATGCAGTCGAGTTACATTTGTTCGGATTTAAATTGTTTGAAAATTTTTGAATGCTAAAATGTGGTCTTTCTTTGATTTCCTTTTGTTCACATGCATCTGATTACGATACATTTTATTTGTATGCAAACATCCTAACTTGTAAAATAATTTGAAAATTAATTTCTTAGATTAGTAAAAAGAAATTTTATAGCTTAAGAAATAATTAACCATTTTTATAGTTTTATTGTAAAACATCATCCTTTTTTCAATGGCTTTATTATATTCGATATCCTCCATAAGTCAAATTGATTGATTGAAATTTGACCCACTTTCTTAACAGAAATATCTTTTTTCATATATAGCATTTTGCATACACCTTGGGTTCTGATGACAACACAATATAATATAGCTAGTTCTAAATTCAATATGGTGGACGCGCCAAGGTAGCGTCTTACCTTTTTCTTCAAAATCCCCTTGATATGGGTACCAAATGAAAGGGTTTTACGAGCACAATGCGATAACTTATAATGTAGTTCTAAATCCAATATGGCAGACGCCTCAACACGTCAGGTTTGTTAGGTCCTAGCATAATATCAATTCCTTTTCGTTACCAGTGAGATTTATTGGCTTACATTTTTTTCTTATATTGCTTTACCAACTATTTCATGATGTGTTACGTTTTTGATACTAGATAGCGCTATTGATACTAATTTAAGTAGCGTAAACAGTTGATTGCACTAAAAACCTTTAACGTGTTTTCCTCGAAACAATAGTATTTTTGTGATATGTAAATTATACTTTTTACGACACTTTAAATTTTGATTTGATACCCCTTTAACCAATGAAGGGCAAATTTCCAAACGACCAATTGGCTTACTCTGTCCTGCTTTGATGCATATTCATGAGGACGTTGAGCTCAATATTAGGCTATTATCACCAAAGAAGAAGAATAGGAAGACTTTTTTTTCAATTAACGTTCATTAAAAAAAAAACGAATTATAAGTAATAATAATGTGAATTTAAATTCTCTTCTTTTTGTATTCCTAGCCTTTGACAAAATTGCATTCCAAAGTTATTTTTGTGGAATTTTGGAACGGTGGTAAATGGCTATTACAAGAAAATAAAATGACTAATTAACATTCAATTTGGTGTAATATGACATAGAAGATTAACAAAACAGAATAATAAAATAGGGCAAGAAATCGAGGCGAACAGCAAGTTTTCTGTCCCAAATTACATTCTACGGAAGCCCATAAAAAGTTAACAAGTGACAACAAATTCCTAGAGCACTACACATTTTCACACGTTTCAGGAAAGAAAATTGTCATGTGCAATATAATCCTGACCATTATTTCCCAGGTAGCTTGAGTAATTATATACCTGACACCCTTGGGACGCATGAAGAAGCAAAAGTGACACATCTTTCTGCCGTGCTATATTCTCACCTCATCAAAACTTATTTGGAGCATATAAAATTGCCATCTAGAATGGTGACTATAAATCCTCCCAAGGAAACTCATTCAGTTTGAGGCGATATCTTATCTGGGATGTAACAAAATATTGAAAATCTCACAAGTCACACAATAGCTCCTGTGAGAAACTAGGACACCAATCGATACATGTTAAGTGCAGGCCAAGGAAATTTCGCTTTCACTATTGAGTTATGCTTTCAGAGAGCAAATTAAGACAATCTCCGGATTTTTTCCGAATATTTAAATTTCAGATTCCAGGTGTGAATTGAATATATTGGCACACTTCATATATTCGTGATCAAAATACCAAACTTCTCTAATTATGTCAGTTTAAATTTTACGGAATAGATTTGGAAATATTAAGAGATTTGGAGAGAGCGAATATAAAGTTATTCGCAATGCAGTTGGAACTTATTTTTTGGAATCACTCTTAGTATTGAGGGAAATACCTATTTCAGGGTAAAAATTTTGTTTGCTCGCATAATGACGACATTTCAATACTCCCTTCACCATAAATGAATCAAAATAAATTTTTTAGAACGTAACAGGTTTGCACGCCCCATGAATTACTTCGTCACATTAAAAATCCCAATATCAGACAGATCTTTGCTTTTCATTTGAAGTTTTCTCTCGAAAAATTACTGATATTATGGTGAGTCTCAGTCTCAGAACTATGAAAATGATAAACAACATTTAGAGGCGTCTGTCTGCCTCATTTAATTTCTCCCAGCAAGCAGAAGATGTGGTTGTTATCAAAAAGCTCAAAGGAAATACTTTTCGTTTGGAGTAAACGTTCCAGGTGTAGTTTATAATAATTATTTTTGGCCCTGAAATTGTATTCGCATTTCTGCTCTGAATTTAATAAGGCCTAAAGCTGCAAATTGCATTTAAAGGTTGAAACAGAATAAAGCGCTGGCTCCTAGTGTTCACTCTATGTTTGGCGCTGACACCCACTCTGGCGCTGATTCTGCAGCCAGGTGTGAACAGAATTGGTGGCGCTTCTTTTTTCGCACACTACACGCTACAGCTATTTTTTAGATTTTTATACTATGGATGAGATAAATCCCATAATATCCTCTCATTTCTCAGGAGCTAGCGCCCTAGGTAATTGTCTAGACGAGGGGACCGTCGGTCGGAGGAGGGAGTAGAGAAGAGTCGTATGAGCTCATTCTGATAGTTTAAATGTGTGGGCGGGGAGGTGGAGGCGCAGAGGACGGAGGTGAAAATCTGAATATTTCTCGATTTTTATATTGAACTAGGAGACCGCTGTGTAAATGTACAAATTGAAGGTATATGAGTGACATAACGTTTTTATATGTTCCCTCAATTTGTACCTTAAATTTCAAAGCGCGTTTTTTTCAGAGGTGTCCCCTGTAGGCCTAATTCTCCCATGCAAGGAAGCAATAAAAAGACACTTGCAAAATATTTTACCATGCAGAATAATGAAATGAAAAAAGTTCCAATAAATCCATGTATTTCATACTTATCGGTGGCAAACACCGAACTTAACACCAAAGTTAACCAGGAACGCAACCCCAAAGTAATGAACACAACCCCGAACTGATGCGGATCAGTGTTGCCATTATAAAATTTCAAGAAAAGCTTGATGAAACTCCATATAAAAAAAGTGGCTGAAATACGGAACCGGGAGCTTTCTTTGTATAATTAATATATAGATTAAAATTAAATAGTATAGTTCAAAAAGTTTTCGAATGGTAGTAAAAGGTGACTTCCAAGGTACCTTGTCAATGTTGGGCGTGTCTGAGGTCATCCACCACGAGGTTTCCTTCTTCCGACCGACGACGTTCCCCTCGTCTAGACAATTACCGTGCCCTATTCTGTTTCAACCTTCTGCCTGCCTCAAACGAGACAAGTCAAAAATTGCAATGCAGGAGGCGCTCATGTATTATATTAAAATAAAAACAAAGAGACTGGTCTTATTAGAGACATTCAAGGACGAAGGACGAAAATTATGTCGGTTATATGAATTTTCCCGCCTTTAGTATCTTTTTTATAGAAAACATGGAATTTTAAAATGGGTCTATAATGATATTTCTATTATATTAGAAAAGGTAGTTACGGATTTTTAAAGTTGGCTCGAAGTGCTAAATCCGGAAAATTTCAAAATATAATAACTTTATAATTAAGCAACAGGGAGAAAAGAGAGAATATACTTGTTTTCTCTTTTATGAAATCGTCGATTTTCTGAAGAAAAAAAATCTAATATAAAAAGTCGTAACTGCAAAGAACGCAAGACTTTCTTTATTAAGTAAAGTGCCAAGTGGCACCTGATAAGCAATCACTTCACTGCCAGTAATGCCATTACCTATGAAGGTGCACACTGGCAAATGACATGCTGCATTTCCGTAACATTCTCCTGCAGTTTTAAGCTATTAATTAAAATTTCTAATCAGTAACACTCAAAAGAAAAAGCACTAACTACAAGCCCTTCGAAATGTAACTGTTTTAGTGCTGAAAGTGGAAAAATAAGAGTAGGATTTGATTGATTGAATTTGCTTGTAATTGTGTAGGTACACTTCAAGTTGCGTGTGAATTTCATTCAAGGACAAAAACAAATGGGAGAGGTGAATATGTTTGAACTATACTTAAAATGGTTAACTGTGAAGAGGTCATACACTTACGTTCACGTGCATTGATTTGTAAAAGTTAACACGTTATCACTAGAAAAAAGAAGTGCCTCTGATAAGGTAGACATTAATGAAGATCGTTACTGGATTATCTGAAGTTTTGAATATACAAAAAATTGTTGACTTCTTAAGCGATAATTAACATATGCTCGTATATGACTCTCAAGTGCAATAATAAATAGTTCCGTACAACTATAATAAAATAGGAGTAAACATTACCTAAGACAATCACAATTACAAATTATTTATGAAATTATGCAGAACTAATAGTGATAGATAACATAACTACATAGTGTGGCTAAGAAGTTTTAGGGCTGAGCTCATAGACAAGACAGAAAGTATAGTAAACAAATTTTTATTAATAATTATTCTGCATATGATCCTCGTAAGGTTACACATCCTACGGCACGCTTCGCCAGTTAGTCCAGAGCGTGCTGGAAATTTTCTACTGAAATGCTTCGTATTTCCTTCGTTACGTTATCTTGGATGATCCTTATATTGCCAAATAAATCTGTTACCATCAATCCCTCATCTTCAGACAAGGGAGAGAGAGTTTATTTTCCAACAGGATGGTACGGCATGCCATACGGCTACGAAGGTGAAGAAATGGTTGGAAAAAAAGAGCATTTCGGTTTGCCCTGGCTTTCTTCCAGGTTCCAGCCCAGATTTGTCGCCCATTGAAACAATATGGTATAAAGTGAAGCAGGTATTGAGGTTAAATCCAGCTATGACTAGAGATAGAGATGCATTAAAAAGCCGATTAAAAGAAATCTGGGAATCATTTACCTCACAAGACTGTCAAAGTCAGTAGTCTAGTCTAGTCAGCACCATGTCCAAGCTTTTAAAAGCTGTTTTGAAGAAGAAAGGATATGTTACCCATATTAGCTCTCTTTAAAACATTATTTAAAAACTGCAAATTCTTAGTAATTTCTTCTAGGCCAACTATAATCAATCGATTTGTGGGCAGGCCAACTATTTTGAACCGGACGGAGTTTTATTAACAGCGTATATTTTTTTCTCAGCGTGAAATGAATTTTTATTTACTAATTTTTTCAAGAGATATTTCTTCATTTTTTATGTTGATAAATAAATTTTGTTAACAAAACCATTTACTTTTCATCAATAAATAAGAAATTTTAGAAGTGCTTTGGAAAAATCAACTAGGCCAACTGTTACGGTTCAGGGGCAGGGCTCGTATTATTTTTCAAATGAGGTCATTTCAAAACGAATCATTATGAAGATAGTCTGCCTAGGGTATAACATTGAACAATATCTAAAATTCGATTACAGTTCAGTTTGACTTTAAAGATCGAAAGAGATGAATACATAGAATACATAGACAATTTGTGCCATTTTATTAAACATAACTTATATCGAACATTCCCTTCATATATACTTCTCAGTGGCCAGTGGGTAAAGACTACGTTACGAAACAGGGAGACCTGTGCCCAAAAAGAACTCACAAACCTAAACCTAAACAGGTTGAGAGATATCAAGTTATGGTATTTATTTTGCAATTGCAATTAAAATTTGCGAGTTCTTTTCGGGCACCGGTCTCCTTGTTTCGATTGCTTAAGCGGGACATTTAAAATGCACTAATACTGTTGCACATAAAAAATATAAATAAGTTAATCGTTGATGAATCCCGTTCGTTAATATCTTAATATTTAATTAAATTCAGATGTAAAAACTAATAGTTTAAATCAAATGACAAAGTGTTGCCATCTCTTGTTTTCCTCAAAATTATAACAAGCAATTCAAGTATCATGGAATATACAACGACACCTTTATTCAACTCCATATAATTCTTTTTCATCCCTTCTTCTTTACTCCAGGGCTGACCGATACTATACCGATAATTCAACCACTGAGACCATTTGTTAATCCTAGATATATTTAATTTTCGCAGGACGAAAGTTAACCTACTTGGGAATAAAACAAGAGCAACTTTGGAAACCGTTAACAAAAAAGCGCCATCACTATGCGAATCAAGAAATTTTCTGGTCTAACATAATTTGATAACTTCTCAACTTCGTGTGGAAATTAAGAATAACGTCATAGAAGATGTTACAAATAAATAGGACATACTTCCTACGATTATATCGTACATATTATAGCTCCGTAATTACTTTGCTAACAAATTTTTTCGAAGTAACATTCATGAACAGGAATATTTGTAATATTTGAATATTTGGGAGAAAAAGTTCGCCAGTTTAGAGAAAAGTAAACAAGTCTCAAGTTAAGTATCTCTGAATATGGCACGTGTACGTCTCTGGAGGCTTCAGACTTACAAATATCTTATTTGGGGTCCACTGTTTATGAGACCTTCCCGGGAATTTCCCTAAAAATATTGATATAAGTAATTCAAACGTGCAGGACAGCTCACAAAATTTTACAAGCAAAAATGTCAATTTCCCAGCTGGAACCGAATTTTACTTTCCCCATCATTCTTCTTTGTTGTTTTTGTTTACACATATCATCAATCATCATAAGATCATCTTGTTCAGGTTTTGAATTTTTAACACAACGGTACTTCATGACGTCACAAATACAAGGGTACAAATCATAATTACCGCAAAGGTCATTTAAAGGTCAAAATTCGCATTTGAAATTTGAGTAAAAAATCAGTTTTTTCCAAATTATCTCACCAACAGTGTAAGTAAATACACTTTATGCGTACGTAGAAAAAAATTTTGAGAAAATCCTTTTTAAGAATAATATGGCTATTTTTCTTGTTCTACAATTTTTACTAAATTAAAAAAATAACGGCACTATTTTTTTAATATGTATTAATAATTCTGTTATTCTTTTCTGAAGAAGAAGTCAGAAAAGGATTGTTACCTTTTGTTTTCACAAAAAATTAGAATGTGGAGTAATAATTTCTTGAAAAATGCAATTTTTTAAAACCTTTATTCAACTTACCCTGTATTTAAAGTCTTGTCCACCTTTTCATTGCGTATTCGAACTACTAAATTTTATAGTACCACCCAATGCGATGCATATCCCTTTTATTCGGGACCAAACAGTTACACATATACCACCTACCCTGCAACTTTATTGTACTACCACGTGGGGAATGCATATCAGAACACACCTGCTGATATTTTATATAGTTCTCGAGATATATAGGTCCACTTCCCTTTGAATTGCACTTTTTAACACCCCCTTGTCCTACGTCGTTCATTCTACGAACAAAGAATTTTTCTGCATGAATAGCTAAAAAGTTAGTAACACAAGCTTTGTGTTTGTCTTGTAAACCGCTCCAAGCAGGTTAACCCGTTCTTTGGTTGTTGATGGCATAGGGTTAATGGTTAGCATTAGGGTTAATATTAACCCGGCTTTAGATTAAGGTTAGCGCTGGGTTTTAATCCCGTCGAGCATGATGTAGTTCCATTTTTCCCTGTCAGATAGAGCTATCAATCGTCGGTGCGCCCTGTAACTTCTCACAAGGATATTACAGGATAACGACCAAGAATTCACTTGAAAGACGCTCGTGGCTTTCCAA
Organism: Dasypogon diadema; assembly: GCA_006980735.1. Taxonomy (NCBI): domain Eukaryota; kingdom Metazoa; phylum Arthropoda; class Insecta; order Diptera; family Asilidae; genus Dasypogon; species Dasypogon diadema. Next base: position 39,718 of record QYTT01091414.1, read on the forward strand.
CGGGATCTTACATGTCTCGATCGGTTGTGTCCTTGAAAAGTTAGTCATGGTCAAAGTTGAATAGTGTGAATTTTGTAGTAAATGTGAATTTTTTTTATCCAAATTGATCACAAAATTCACATTTTCAACTTTTACCTTGAATAACATTTCAAGAACACAACCGACCGAGACTAATTTAGACTTGGCTTTTGATGAAATAATCAACTTTAGATATAAATGGAATCAACAGACAACTATCTGTTGAAAGCACTTATTAATGTAGGTTTTATATTTTTTGTTTGTTTGTGGTTTGACCTACTTTTAGTATAACAGACAACAAAAATGTCAATTTTGAGTACCTTTAAATGAATAAGGAAAGGATTATTACAATTTGGGTAAAATTATTGGACTTCAATATAGCTCTTACATTCCTCCATGATGCTATTATTTTAGGATGACCTACTTTAGCACTCATAAATAATTTTACTCGCTCTCCAATAAGGCCATTACCATTTTCCCGAGAATCAACAAGTTCGTGCGACTTGTGAAATCAGAACAAAATGAAGTGGATTCGTATTTTACTGGAATGAATGAACCCATCTAAATGTAATGGAAAAGTGTTGGACAATTCCCAATCATTTATTTTACCCGCTCCCCTTTCCTTGGTCAGAAATAAATTCTGCTCTTTTCACTGATGTCCTTGACGTCCTCAGAATTCTGAGGAGAGAAGTAATGCACTTAAATGAATACTAATAACAAAAGAACTGAAATTACAAGTTATTTCGTTTTCCATGCTTTAAGACATTTAAAAGTTAGCTTTAAAAGCAAAGTGAACACAGCTGGAGTTTTTTACAGACAGAAAATTGTTTGAGCAGATAAACTGGAGGAAATGAATAATAGATTAGTTCAAGACTTTTCGTGTTGTAGAGAGTATTCAAGGACTTTTTACCTTATAATCGAGGGTAAATTTATGAATTATGAGAAATTTTCAAAAACTCGGAAGAAAAATGAATACAAATAAAAAGCCATGGGCTCAAAGACCAGAAGTGAAAGAGCTCTGCCAATTTTTCCAACTACTTTATCGTAATCTATTTGTGTATACCTCGGAGAATTGCACTCCTTGAAATGTTTTCCAATCAAATGAAGTAGAAAGCAAATCACCCATTGGCTTTACGGTAAGAGGTTTGAAGTTTTCTCAAGGAAATTGAAAGAAATGAGATATGAGGACGTTGCCATTGTTATGATTTTAAAATTATTAGATGTTTTCTTGATATTGATTTATTTTGAAATAATTTTTTCATAAAGGTTTCTCTTACACTATACTCGTAGTACATACATAAATTCGTTCAATACGTTGCAAAAATAAAAATACAGAGACCCTAAAGTCTTTTCACTATTCTTGAATTTGTTACTAAGTGAAGGTTTGGGTATTTTGGGTTTCTCTGTTTGTTTGTTTATTTGCAGCTGGCGAGAAGGCTATTGATCCAACCTTATACCTCTCAAATTTTTATGTTTTATGTTTTTCAAAATAGTGTGGGACTAAACTAAAGTCAGCTACTGCTATTGCATGACTCTGTATGAAGAAAACTAAACTCGAAGAAAATATTCCTAGAAATTTCCACTTAATTACCGAAATTAATACCTCACGAGTTCGAACTCATCATATGGCGGCAATATCTTCCTTATTCTTTGATTTCAACTTTTAAAAATCAAAATCAAAATTGCCTTTCATTTGTATTGGCAAAGATGCCCGTTTGGTCCTGTTTGAATGAACAGTCACGTTTATTATTCACTTGCATAGCAATGTAAATCGTTTTCTCTTGCCCTGTGCTCGACATGTCCCAAGAAATTTTTTCCTTATTTCTGCAATTATTTTAGTTATTATATTTTTACGTTTTTCTTTTCAGGGAACTTTTCGTCTTGCCTGTGAACATGTGCTAAAAACTTTAAGGAAAGAACGAGAAACTTTGCTCACTCTCCTAGAGGCATTTGTTTATGATCCTCTTGTGGATTGGGCCATGAGTGATGATGGAACCACAGCAAGTACTAGAACTACAAAAGCTTTGATTGCAGCCAGTGATATAGCTGCACTAGAGGCGTCTACTACTTATGAAGCCAATGCACTTGCGACTAACTCAGAACGGAGACCATCTCGTAAAAAACTGGAAAATGAGGTCATGCGTAACACTTTGTCGTCACGTTTTGCTGAAATAAAGCCTGAATGGACTCAGTACAGGTCAGTGACTTCCATTTTCATAGTTAAATATCCTTTTATAACTTGTTCAATGAGAGTGTTTGATGGAGACTTCATAGTTGGGTCAAGGATACTTGCTGCAAGTCTGATGTGCTTGTAAGATGTTCAGACGCAAACTTGAATGCAAAGGAATTTTCCAATAATTGCGTAGAAATTATGTTGGAGACGATATATAGAAATATTGATATCAGCACGTAACTAAGGTTTTTAATATGGCTCTGAAAACGACAAGCTAGACAAGCTAAACAAGTCCTTAGGCTACTTGCGTTAAACTGCGAAAATGTTTAACTTGCTGGAATTCCGTGCTCATTCCTTTTATTTGTTTCTTACATCCAATTTAATTCGAATTTGTTATTTACCTAGCACAAATGATGGTTCTTTCAGGACTCGTTTGAAAGGATACGATGAAATTCTTGTGGGTCTCCTTTAAAAAGACAAAAAGAAATTTCAGTTAGATGAATTGAGATGAATTTTATTCTTGACATTTGTAATTTCCTGAGAAATTTTCTTCTTATTTTTTTTAAATTCTACAATGGGAATTTAACAAAAATTTCACCACAAAAATTTCGAATTATTATGAAATTCTCTTTGGACGAACAATTAGGAAATTTAAGTGAAAATTACGCATTCTGTAGCATGCACCGATTTAATATATTTTGATTGAAGGCATTAATTTTCTTGGCTTTAATTTTCAGATCAGTTCAGTAAACAATTTGACTTCCGAATGGCTCTTATTCATGTCTTTGCTCCTCTTAGTTTCAAAGTAGTTAATTTCAGCAACTTGGAGATTAGGTTGAAGACACCCTCTAGCATCTTCTAACTTTCTAAGGCTAATATTCCGGTCAATACCGGTCCGGAGAATGTGAAAGAAGATATATTTTTCAATTCTTTCAGAGTATAAGTAAGAGCTTCAATTCCCTATGCTTTTTTATGCGTAGTAAAGTCGTTGGTATACATTTGACAAGTGTCTTCTTTTTTCTGTTATCCTAAAGGTTAGTCTAGACGGCGCACTTTTTACTTGCGCTTTTTGCATGCAACTTGAAATTAAGTGCGCGCAATTTTTCATGCAACAGATGATTGTGTCCAAACGGTAGATGGCCTTTTTCTTGCATTTCTCATTTAATTGACATAGAAATGTCGAACAAATTATTATTTGCTGACTTATAATAAAATAAAGTAAAAATAATAATAATTTATATTTTACAGAAAATGCTTTTAGGGCATCATTCCTTTTTACCCGACTACGATAATCTTTGCTCGTGCATTGTCAAAGTACCAAAAAACTTCGATAGTCTTCAATAAAGCTTAACACACTTTCTTTATTTTCCGCAATTTCCATTTTTAAATCTTTTATCCTGTAAAAAATTTCTGCAGAAAGATTGAATCAATACACAATTTGATGAAATAGCGCACGGTTTCCCACTTGAAAAGGGATCACGTACGCTACTGCATGCGCCGTCATTTTCTTGGTAAAAAGGCACGAAAAGAAGATATAAAGACGAAAAAGGGCAACCGCTTTTTACATGCGTACAATGTATGCAAAACGCGCAAGTAAAAAATGCACCGTGTGGACTAACCTAACTACTTCATCTTCCTACCTTCAATAGGCAGAGGTGTCAAATTTCTCTGGAAGGGTTCAATAACTTTCAAGAAATTGTTAAAATTACGTTGCCCTTGAAAATATCTTGTAGATTTTCTTAAACCCAGAAGTATGCATCCCTTGAGAATTAAATAATATTCATAATCTTTTGTTTCATCAAAATATAACGAGTGTACTTCTCAACCCTTCCGTAGAAGTTGCAAATTTTACCTACGTCATTTAAAAAAATACTACCAATACTAATGCAAGCGCTTACCAACACTAAATTACTTTCACAATATTTCCTTCGTTCTTAATTTTCCTATTAACTTAAATAGAAATATTGTTTCTTCAATAGAACCCCATTTTACCTCAATTTGAACCTTTTTGCTACAAATTGCATTACAAAACTATGTAACACATTTATATTCTTCCATTTATAGGCACGACATTAGCGAGCAACTAATTCAAATGGTGAAATACCTTGATGACTTAGACAATATGCGCCAGCAAATTCTTAAAGACGAGACGCGACGTGATTTAATCTCAAAACAACAAGCAATGGTTAGAGAACTGGAAGCTTTAGGAACTGCAATGAGTAGTCATCCTCTAAATACTATATCTCAACGATATGCGGAGTATCGTAAGGCCATCGATGATCTTGAGAGCATTAAAAAAGTTCTCACTGAAAAATACTCCGAATTCCACTCTAAATTTAATGTATATAATGAAACACTTTCTGAATTCAATGGAAATAAGAAAAAAGAGTTGCTTCTTGAACTGGAAGAAACTTGTCAGCAACAAATAGGAAGTGAATTCGACGTTGTTAAAGAATTATTGGAGAAAAGTGCTCAAGGAGCTATGTATATCCAAGCTGATCAAGCTAGAAAGGAGCTAAATGCATCTTTCCTTCAACAATCAACGATTATTAAATGCGCTCTTGATACCCTTGAAGAGTACATCAACATTATGAAATTCTATCCTAAGACAGATGTAAAGGGCCACAGACTTGTGAAATATAAGGAATGGTTCCAAGTCTTATTAGAAACGCCTGATGATTGTAACAACATTCTTCATGAATTTAACCAGCTTTTAGCTAGCGAAAAGATTAATGATGATTTAGCAAAGCATGCGGTTCCCTATGCATTTGAGTTGGAAAAAATTTTCCGAGAAACAAATATCACTTTGAGCAGCGGCTTTGAGATTCTACAGAAACATCTTCCTCTAGCCGATGTAAGTATTTTTTTCGGACATTTTGCTTTCATAATTTACTTAATGGATTTCTATTGCTAGGAACGACTACTGGAAGAGGCCCAAGAAGCCATATCGATTTTCAAACAGGTGGAAAATGGTTCAGCTAAGGCCATACAATGTGCCCTCTCAATAAATCTCTGCAAAGCAGTTGAAGACTTCTTATCATTTGAAGAAACTTGTTTAAAATCTTTGGGTGGGGGTTTCCAATACCAGCCAGACACAAATTGGATTCTAGACGAACAAACTTCTCACCTGACATATCTTATAGAAGCACCAAAAATTCTACTTAATTCAGAAATATATTCCGGACTAACTCCTTTCATTGATGCTCTTAAACGTCTCAACCACCTAATTCAATCGATGAAAGATCTTGATATGTTCTTCCTAGTTGAAGTGATTCCAAAAATTGTTCACATGATGTTGGACGATAATCCTTGCTTTGTCAAGTTTTTCGACGCTCTTATCGGACTAGAAGAAGCAGTTAATATGGATCTAACATTTAACAAAATTCAAACTCATATAAATTGCTGTCGAGAGGTGCAAGTTCTGAAACTGCATTTTCAGAAAAGTGTGGCAAGTCTCGAAAACCTAGAAATGAAGGTTCTTTTTGAAATGGCGGATCAAATGTTTGGAACAATTGCTACAAATTTGGAAGCCGCTCTATTTGCTGTCAATTCTGCTGTGAGTTCTCTACCTGATAAGGAGAAAGCTATGAAATCCTTGGACCATATATCAAGATCCAGTTTTATGACGGTAAAATTTCACTAACAACACCATATCAACCATTTTATAACCTGTACATATTTCTTTGCAGCTGAGGGTGTTCGAAAATCATTCCACTGAGATATTCCAACAAAGATTCGAACTGAGGAAGTTCCAAACAATCTCTCAACTGTGCGCTATAGCCAAAAAAATGGTTGTTTCCTTGAAGGAAAGCAACTTGGAGCTGATCTACAATCTGCGAACTATTCATCAACCGATTCTATCCTTCATCGACGATTATGAAGCGACCACAGTCTTTGGTCTGGGTTCTTTTGTTGGTTCCCTCCTGGAATCGGAGCTTTTGAACATAAACTTGAATGAAAATCGACCAATTGATATCAAAAGTGCAGACGAACTAGCAATTATTCAGTCATCTCGGAATTTGCAAGCAGGAGCATTTTCAGATTCAGTTTGCACTTACGCCCAAGCGATGTGTAATAACCTAGCGACAACTATAAGGCAGGCAGTTTTAGTTGCTCACCTAAAACGCGCAGTAGCAACGTACACAGAAATTGTGCAGCACATAAGACTAATCTTGACTGTACACGTTTGGTTGAATGAGAAGGCTTTCTTAAATCAACCACTACCTTCTCTTGTAATTCCTAAAACGACTTTTCTGCAAACCTTGCAGAGTGCTGTACAAAACCTTAGTGCATGGAAGATTTCCATTGAAAAAATTAAAGACGAGCTGACGACATTCACTACAGCAGTGGTGCAAAGATTGAAGTGGGCGGTTGGAGCCAATCCGACTCTAAGCGGCCTTCAGGAATCCTTTGAGAGTTGTGTTTTGAAACATAATGAGAAATTCGCTGCACACAGCAGAATTGCGTCCACAGTACTAAAGTATTGTTGCTCAGTGGCAGACTTTGAGATTTTAAGAAGCAGTCGTCCAGAAATTGCGCAACAGGATGAACATGTGCTTTTATTAGTGTCACAGTACAACAAATCCTACAAAGCCCAGCAGGTCGCCGCCACCACAATCAATCCGATAGAGGAAGCAATAGTTCAACTTCTGGATCCAGAAGGGCCCGTAGATCATTTCTGGATCAACAATATTTCCGGACTCCTCGATGAAATGACTGATAATATACAGAGAAAGATTGCTAGTGTAGAAAAGGATTTAATTTCCACTCAGGACAACTTGCAGATGAGTGCGCATAAGCTGCGTGCCTTGATGGACAGTGAACTGCGTATGGATATGCGCTACTTGACTAAACTTATCCTCAAAATCGATGGAAGACACAAACAATTCCAGAACAACTACAAACAATTCTTTAGTTACTTGAGCGATTTGCATGTTCGCGTATTGAGCAAGGACTTCACGGAAGATAATGTCAAGGAAATTCGGGAACTCATCGACATTATTCGCGATGTACTAGAAGACATCTACAATGACCTTCTGAGATTGATGAGCGACAAAAACGGACCTGATGACAACCCTAGAGAGAAAAGAGATCGCAGCGAAGGAAAGTCAGTTGGAACCCCTACCAGAGAAGGCAGAAAAGGTAACTGTCATTTTAATTTAACAAATTTTTCAATATTTTCTCAATAGCCAATCAACCGGAGCAAAAACGAAATGCATACGCAGTGTCTGTTTGGAGGCGTATTCGTATGAAACTGGAAGGACGCGACCCTGACCCCAATCGTCGTCTCACAGTTGCCGAACAAGTAGACTGGATGATTCGCGAAGCAATGAATCCAGACAACTTGGCTGTTCTATATGAAGGATGGACGCCATGGGTTTGAAGGGAATACAAAATCGAAGCTTTAAAGCTTTATGGGTTTCTCAGTATTTGCGCATTAACAAAAAAAATAAAAAATCACAACTCCAAAAAATCATATAATAAAAACAAATAAAACTGCACCGTGAGACTGCAGTTATGTGAAAAACTGTTCTGAAGCTTGCATGTTAGTACCAGCAGACTCCTTCAAGGGAACAGTTTTTATAGAGTTGAAGTCCAATCGAAGTATTCCAGAGCAGTTGCAATTTCTAACTCAATTACGTTGAAGACCTGTTTCTTATTTTGTTTACTTTCTTCCCATTTCTACGGGTTTGACGCGCCTCTAAGAAAATATATAACCACAAAAAAAAAAATGCTAGTGAATGTCGTTCTGCAGTTATTGGAATGCGCCCCACAAACATCTCATAGCATGTGAAAAACAATAAATGTAACAGCTTCAATAGTTACTCCACGCTTCTTCAATAGTTTCTTTGCAGCGTAGCAGTCGATCTTAAGAGAAGGACACCTTCAACTAGTTTCAAATTCTATGTTTTATTCTATTTTCCAAATTACAGGTATTATTCAAACTATGTTATGATTAGGCGCTCCTAAATTTTGGTAGAGAAAATCGTTATTGATGCGAAATTCGGAAATATTACTGCTCATGATTCTTTAGTTAATAGTCCTCCCTTACTTTTTTGTTTCAAATAAATATTTTGAAATCAGGCAAAAAATGTAAGTTTCATTTATAATGTTTACAAAACCCGAAACAAATTCCGAAGGTTATATAAGAAAAAAATCATTTATATATCTTTGCTTTCATGTTGCAGAGCTGATGTAATCATCAAAGAATTATTTGTTTTGAATACTGACTTCCTTTTTCTCTTATGAAAGTTTTTACATCACCGCCTACGAAAGAAGCGTATCCCAAAATAATTATAAAAGAGAAAAATAGAGATAAAGGTATTTTTTTTTCAAGTGATGGTAAATTTCAAAACATTTGATTTTAGCAATTCTAAATATTAACAGGAAAAAAGCCAGTACTGGCTTTTCCTTCGAAGAAAACATATCACAGAAATGATACCCCTAACATTCTAAACACTGCACGAATTTATTTTGTTTTGAAGGAAGAAAATAAACCTAAAGCGCAATAAACTGGATCTTAAACAAGGGCAAGTGAATTCCGACGCAGAAAAAGAAGTACTTAAATGTTTATCAATAACAATAATAACAACAACAATTCAAAGGTAAGATTTTTCATCTACGATCAAATTTCAAACAAAGATAATTTTCAACTCAAAAAAAAAACAGAGTAATTTTATTTGATATAATAAACTATTCATAAATCTAATTAAAAATGTCGACGTCGTTGCTACAAACAATTTACTCTAAACCAACAATAAAATCAAACAAATACTTGTTACTTATTCTCTGAAAAACCAACCGACGCGATTTCTCGCCTACGTCTGCGTATGTGTTTTTATTGCTAAGGGCCATCCACACGCACCTTCTTTTGCTCCGTTTTGTCTGCGCAAACCAAGGACCCGCAGGCAAGACGGAGCATGTGGACAACAAAACGATGGTTTGCGCAAGTTAAAAGAGCGGCCTGTGCAAAATCAGAGCGTGCCTGAAAAAAAACTGTAGCACGTGCAAGCAAGACAAAAACACCGTCTTTTTACGCAGTTTTATTACACTTTTGACAATAAAAGAACCAAACAAAATGTCAGACGTTCATGAGGAGTAATAGCTTTCCTCATACATGTATCTCGCCGTTGGATTTTTGGGGCTATTAGTGATAACAAACGAAAGTATGTTCCCGTATCCATGCGTAAGTAGTTTTGCCGATCCTCCTCTTCAAAGCGTAATTCGTCAAGCAA
>QYTT01091414.1:52551-84271 GCA_006980735.1 Dasypogon diadema
AGGCATCGACCACGTAACCTCATAATTATCAAATATACAAAAGAATCCTGCACAGGCCGCGGCGATATACATATGGGTATAAATGGTTGAGGCAATTTCTACTGATGAGAATCGTACTTGCGAAGCCACTGGGATTTTGTTGTACAGTAATTTCATGCGAATAAAATTGTGGCTCACTTGCAACATTTGTCAGGTTAACTTGCCAATCTTCCTCTTCTCCAATTTCCCTCCGCATCATAACGTTGTCCTCTGAGCTTACGCAATGATATGATAGAAATGATATCTTGGTCAGATTGATCGCTTTCGAAAGATTTTGATTCCAATTAAACGTTTCAGGATTGGCTAACTAAAACAGGGAATAAAACACTTTTGTATTATGAAGATATTCTTTCTTTAAAAATATTTCTGATAAAACCAGCATGATAACAGTAACCATTAGCAACAAAAAACCGAATTTAAAATAAATAAAGGTACATCACACGCGCACAGGACTCTAAATAAGTGTCCAAAGCGCTTAATTACTTCCTAAAATAGTATTCTATGCTTAGACGTTCAAAACTTTCTTTTAAATTTACAAATATTGAACATTTTCTGGGAAATGTGTATAAATGTCACCGCGGACCAATTAAACTTTACGTTTCGAAAACTTTAAAAATTTAAGGCCATGCAAGAAGAGAGAGATAGGCGAAAAATTGTTATTCAGTACGCTGCTACTCCACTCCCTTGCATGTGGTAAATAATCCTAAGGAAGATTTTTCTGTCGCAGTAATTCGTCTATCTGTGCCTTATACATCTCCTTTACATCCTGTAGATCGAGCTCCAACTCTTGAGTTTCTTCAACTTTTTCACCGTACATTTGTAGGAGGGCGTCGTATTGACGCTGCAACTCGATGTATTCTTTTTCTACCACTTCAAGGGACGCCAGTTTTTCCTTAATCTGTAAAAATTTGGAAATATTAAGAGGCTTAAAAGGTGGCCAGAAATTCTGTTACATTTTCTAGTTCAGAAGTTAAATTTGAAATTTCGTTATTTAATACATTTCGTTCGATTTGCAGTCTAGACAACTCCCATTGTAGCTGGCTCACTTCGCCGTCTCTTTGCTTCAATGTAGATTGCAGACTTTCTAACATTGTGGCTGTATGACCCATTTGTCCTACACTAGTACTGAAACCATAAACTGATCCGCCGCACATTCCAATTTGCCGACCCGAATTTGAAATACAGTCGAGGTCATCCTGAAAATAAAGTCTCAGGGGGGAAAGGAACAAATCTAATATTTTCTGTATTACCATTTGCCATGCTGAGCTGCCAAGCGATTCAGCTAAAGAGTTTCTACCCAGACTTAAAGTTGGTGAAGTATTTCCCGTTCGCATTTGGGCAGTTTCTTCTGACGCTTCTACACTATTTAATCTTTGCGGACATGTTTCTTTGAGGGTGGATTCTTCAGCGGCAAGTTTTCTTTGTGAAACACTATCGTCTTCCATACTTTTTTCTAAAGATAAACACTTTTCTTTTAGGTTCTCCACTTCTCTTAGGGAATCTTCTAATTGTGCCTGCAATTTTTCGATTTGTCTGTAAAAAAAAAATTCAATAATTGTCAAAAAAAATGGTTCATAGGTACATTCCAATAAAAAGCAAAACACAAAATTACTATAAATTATAACTGAAACAGCCAAAATAAATATTCCAAAATTTTCTGGTGTGTTACGTATTCATCATCATCGCCCTCATCAATGTGCATGGACGACTTAGGTGCATGCAGATGAGCGCAAGGATCCCAGGGAACTATGTAAAAATAGCGCGTTGAACGGTTGAGACCGCACGGTCTCCACGACACTACGAACAACAGCAGTTATAGCGCAATAGACCATCGATTGTTTGCAGCATTTGCTTGCTCTATCGCAAGATCTATCTGAATAATCTTCGACGCAACAAAATTATAAAACAACAATGGGTATTAACATCTTTCCAGCGAAGTCTAGGGCCCAATATATAACCGCTAATTGACTCAAACACAAATGCTGGAATGATAGCAAAAATCCTGTGATGTGTGTGTACTTGATCACCGACAACATAAAATCAGTTATCCAATAAACGACCTTTTTTTAAGGTATTTTAAGCTTAAGCCCTATGATGAACACAGTACAGCTTAGGCGGAAGAAAATTGGGGAAATGGAAATTAGGAAATTTTAATCTGACAAATGTTGCAAGTGAGCCACAACTTTTGGCATGAAGTTATTACTTTGCAATATTCTCAGTGGCTTCGCGCCTCAGCCCGCTCAACCACCGGGGTGGATAACCTATAAATAAACAAATTTATATTCTGTCTTAAGATGTTTAAAAATTGATAAGCGTCAACAAACGATAGCATACCGGGCAAACTACAAACTACCTAAAAAAGGTGACCCAGCTCTCAGAGATATCCTGGGGAATTATCCCTGATTATTAGAAGGAATCTATTCTAGTTCCGGTTCAAAAAAATCTTTTTGGTTCCTATTAAATTAATTCTACCTTTATCTACAATTGTTTTAAATTAGGTTTTTTATGCTAACGTGACTCAATAGACCAAGTACAACTTGAGGGTGGAAGGGGTCTATCAGGAAAGCCGAGAGGGCATCTGATCGCCTAAGTAACTTATTGACTTGTGGCACTCCACCAGGAACCTGGCAGTTCACACATCTCAGACTGGGCGACCGGTCGATTATATGCTTATGCGCTAAGAGTGTATGTCCCGTGCGAAACAGAAACATTATTATATTCCATCTCTACGTGATAAGTCTTCCCTATAATTTGGAGATTGTACTCTTTTCCAGTGTGAGGCGAGAAATGTTTGGTTTGCTGCCCACTCCCACCCCTTCCCTGATCTGGGGCCGCCCATGGAGCTCAGCCCCAACCAACAAAGAGACTATGGGGACTTCTTTCTGTTCCCTATGGGGGTTGATTGCAGCTTTCGCATCCTTATCGGCCAACTTATTACTGGTTATACCGACATGAGCTGGAAACCACTGAGTTTCATTTCTTCCTCACTATTGATAATATTACTCTTAATCTGCTGGATTACTGCCCCTTCATCTTCTGAGCATTAATCGTCTTTAAAGTTGCCTGGCAGTCAGAGAATATGATGCGCTGGCCCGGTAGGTTCACCATTCTGCTGACTGCATTGGCTATCACGATTGTTTCGGTCTCATAAGCCGAGGCTTTTGGATGTAAGTTGGCAGGTCTTCTCGACCTGTGGTATTGTGATGATAGCATATGCCATTCCACCCTCAGTTTTGGATCCGTCGGTACATATCTAAGTGTGCTGTCCATATTTTTCTAGTCAATCTGTGCCTCGCCCATTGCTTTTCCTGGGTTTGGGTGGAGGAAGATTGGGGAGATATATGCAACAGGATATCCATGGTGGTATTTTTCATTTTGTGGATCAACGTCCGCTATAGCTATTAGCATTTGACGATTGGACCGCGTTGTATCGATGATGTTTCTGGCTGCAATTTTAACCTGGACTTTTAGTAGTATTTCTGGGATTTGTGGGAATCCCATTTCCATCTGTAGACCTGCTATTGGGGTTGTCCTTGTAGCTCCTACTGCTGCTAATTTTGTTTTCGTCAAGTAGCTGTGCTCTGTGCACCACAGGCTTGTCCCTTGTGCTTAGGCAATACCGCTTGCCATTATCCTTTTCTTTATTTATTTATATTTCTTTATTAACGCTTGCCATAAATCCCAATACTTAAGATTGCCTCGAACGAAAGGTTTTAATTACAATTGGGCGGTTTTATCACGTTTTGATATTGTCTCAAATGCAAATCATCAATTTTCTTACCTTTTATAATCGCTTTCTTTTAAACTGAAATCTAGTTCAGCTTGTTGCAGAGAACTGGTGAGCTGCTCAGACTTTAATAAAACACTAGACAACCTATCTTCTAAGCTTTTTACTCTAGAATTTAATAAACTTTGCTGCTCCCTAGATGAGGCTTCCACATTTTCCAGAGTCAAGAGCTTTGCTTGCGCTTCCTCTGAAAGAAATATATCCGGATTAAGCTGCAAATCCCTCTGTTTATAATTTTGATATTTACCTAATTTCGTGATCAATTCTTGCTCCTGTTTCTCCCAACTACTTGATCGACTAGCCAGTGTAGCTTGAAGTGCATCCAATTGTCTCACTAGCGGAATGGTGGCCAAACTTGTCTCTTGGGTAAGTTCTTCGGCTCGAAGTTCAGCAATTTCCAGCCGTCTTAAAAGGTCTGCATTTTCTTGTCGAAGTTTTTGTTCTCGCAACGAATTTCCAGTATCAGCGATACGCAATTTTTCTCGAAGGTCCTCTAGCTGTGCCATGATTTCCAGATTTTGGCTTTGAGTCTGTTGCTTTTCGGACTCCAGAGCTGCAAGTGCTTGACTTTTTCGTGCAAGTTCAGAATGTGCTTGCTGTTTCTCATGGAGCTCTTTTTTCGCAGCGTCGAGACTCGTTTGGATTGTTTCAAGCTTGGAAGTCAGATCTTCTATCTGACTTCTCATCGACTGATTCTCCTTTTCCAGTTTACGTTTTTCTGAGGATAATTTATGGACTGCTTCTATTTGTGACCTTTCCACCTCTTCTTTCGCTGCTAATGACTTCTTCAAACGCTCAACTTCCTCAGTAAGTTCTTCAATATGCTCCTTATTCTTTTTTAGCACGCTATCGTTGTCACGTTCCTTGGCACGCAGTTTCTTAATTATATTCGAGTGCTGTAAAATTTGTTTGGATAGTTTTTCTCCTTCTGATCGCAGTTCCTCTATCATGAAGTCCTTTTCTGCAACAACCTTGTCTAAATTATCCTTGGGAATTTTCGTCGCTAGCTCGTTACGAACTATTTTGAGTTGGTCCCTAAGAGCATCACGCTCTCTAATGCTCATTTGAAATTTCTTTTCTAGTGCCGACAGCCTTTGTGTATATTCTTCCGTTTCCAGATGGTCTGTCCGCTTTTGTTTTGCTTCTAACATAGCCTGGATCTCAGCGTTTTTTTCTTGCAGGGCAGCATTCTGTCGCCCCATTTCCAGAAGCCTAATTTCTCTGGCTTCGAGTATTTCACTAAGTTCACTTATTCGCCGAAGTAACTTATCAGTCTCCGATTGGGAGCTTTGTTGTGAATCATCTGAATGTGTCGACACTTCCGATGGTTCTCGACAATGTCCCTTCTTAATTATTTTGCAGTCATTAGAAATGGAGCACTTTTTACTTAAACTAAGATTCGTTTTTAAAGGACTAGCACGACAGGCGCTATTAGTGCTGCTGGAATCACCGTTAGGATTTGAAATAATTTCTATATCAGAGGAGGTTGTCGTGTCTATCTCATCCGCAGAAGTTGGTTCAGACGGAGGACTAGATCTTACTTTCACTATGTCTTTTTCCTCCAATATGGTGTCTGGGATTTGTACGTCTTCAAAACTCTGTGTGGAATCAGACAATAGTGTTTGGGAGTCTACCATGCCGTCGTCTATTAATGCGGATATACTCGACTTTGATGTGTTTGATGTGGTGCTGTCCACCAATGTTTTAACCGATTCACATGAATCTACAACAGACGAGTTCGCTGGATTTATCTCAGTGCTTGGGGCTACAGTAACTTTAGCGGGCGGCTCAGTAATGACGGCCATTTCATCGATGCATTCATCCATGACAGTGTTAAACGACATAGAATCCTCGTCTTCTTCGATAACATCATCACTCGTGATAACCTCAACACTATCAGGAGACTTTGCGGAGTCAGGACTCAGAAGTTCACTGCTCGTAGGTGTGGTAATTACCTCCACAGACTCCGAGTTGTAAACGGTAACAGATGGTGATGTTACTCCCGAGCACGGCGTAGTTGGCGGGGATAGAATCTCTACCGAATCGGAATTTGAGTGTACTGACTGACGTTTTGAAGTGGGCGGATCGTTTGGGGTTGGTGTGACTCCCCCTCTAGGCGGTGTAGTCACCATTTCATCTGCTCTCGGATTTTCGAAAAAAGAACCTGTAAAAGACCCCCACAGGGATGGATTTGTTGCAGGCCATAACGGCTGCATAGGAGTTGTTGGCTCAGTTTTGCTTTTGTAGTCGGGAGCTAAAGTAGACATCTCTTCATCCTGGATATCTAAAGCCTTGTCGATTTGTTTTTGTGCTTCTTTTAAAGCATTTTTGGCAAGACTAGCCAGACCGGATGTGTCAAACCAGCTCATTTCCTATTCCAATATGGGCTTTAGCATTCCCCGATCGATTTCTTCAAATATATATCGTAAAAATGGAATTTTTTCATGCAGATGCGGTAGATCCACAGATGCGAGGTGTATGATAACAAACGTCAACCTGATAATCCCCTAGAACTTTAAACAACAAATTTTACGGCGATTTTCTCAGAAATATCGCAACTTGCTTGTATAATCACTTGGCGGTAGTAGAAATAATGGTAAATTATTTACACTCAACCACAGAAATTTAAAATAGAAGTTAATCGGGAATTTGTTCTTTCCTTGGCAACGTCAACTACTTTGAAGTTCCACTTTTAATAACTTTTCCTCTAATATTTTAACAGGAACACAGTACTGGGATGTCGTAAAGAAGTTCTTCCATAAACACATTCAACTTTCTTTAACCTTTTGCGTATTTTACAAGAATTTTAATATTTTCACAAAATTGCTCCCAATTGTAAACACTTCCAATGTCAAAAATTTGTTTCCCGACAGCGAAGTTTCGTTCTATTTTATTTCCAATATTCCAGTGGGTCTGTACAGGGCGTAGGTCAGGATTAATCCGTACATTTTCGAATTATTCTGCTTGAACAGCCAAATTTCGAATACGAATCAGGTTTTAAAATTTCTCAAAGCCCTCAATTTTAATTTCGCCCAGCAATTCCACAACATAAACATTACAAATGCAATGCCACTCCCTCCTCCACCAACATAACTTCACAAATTCAATTTGGACGCACAGCATCGATGTTAAATTATCGATATTATCGTCACATCGATGATCCTAAACATCGATATTCCGCTCCGCACTAGAGCTTTGGCAAGGAAAGTTGTGTACAAAACTGACCGATCCAAAATCTGGTTGCCGTCAGTGAACACTTTTCCGGCCAATTGACAGTATTGAAGACAGAAAGTTGTCGGATGTTGCCCGGAAAAATCCGCACAGTCTGATTAAAAAGAGACCTGAACATATTTCCACTTTTAACGAAAGTGCTGTGAGGAGTAGTGAGAACCGGGGAACCGGGCGATGTAAACAAACAAGGAAAGTAGTCGAAGTAATTTCTTGGACAGATTGTCACAAACACGAAAATCCAGAAACAGCGACACTTTTTAAAAAGTAAGTATTAATAGATAAGAAATATAATTTTTTTATTTGAAAACTGTACATTAGAAAGTTAACAATTTTGTGGTGGTGGTGGTGTGCTTTGGTTGAGAAGTGTGAAAGAGATACGTAGCAGAATGGAAGCTTTTCTTTCATCGTGCTGTTATTGGTCATTAGGAAAGTGTCGTCCACAGCTCCAGTGGCGCAATTGGTTAGCGCACGGTACTTATAATCAGTAACTTGTGAGCAATGCCGGGGTTGTGAGTTCGAGCCTCACCTGGAGCAGTTGTTTTTTTTACGTTTCTGCCTTCAAGTTTATTTCCTTTAGCGATTTAATTAACTGTGGGAATTTGTTTAAAGCCAATTTTCACACGAAATTTAACCGCATAAAGGTAAAGGGACACGGAGTTCAGAAGAAACAAATCGAATAGCGTTGCAAATCCAAGAAAACCTGTGACTGAATTTTCGAAAGCTTTCGCTTTTCTTGCAGGAAGAGCAACATTAATTTCAATTCCATCACCAACAGTATATTTTAAGATTTCGTAAAACTATAATGCACGTCGAGGATTTAACTACTAATTTAATTCGAACTGCTCTTAACGACGAATGGAATGGAATGGATTTCCGCAGTGATGTTTTATATATTAAATTTTATTGTTGAAAGCTTAAACCGAGCGTTTTCTCTACAAGAACAAGTGCCATGGAAAAATCTTATTGCTAAATTTATGATATTTCAAATTTCCAAAGAAAAACACTACGTTTTAGGATAGAAAAGAAAAAACGAAAGGGTTGGCTTTTGTAGCGTCAGTTTTCAGTGATGATTATTCAGCCATTAACTCCCAGAGTGTTTAACTTATGCCCATATTACTGAATTCTGCTACATATTTGCGGTTCAGGATTTCATTTGATTTCAAATTGATTCTGAAATGGCGAAACTTGTTAATAACTGCATTGAATCGAGGAAAATTTCAAATGTACATTTTCAGTGTAAGTGGAAACTCAACTAGTGACGATGTCGCTTCGCTATTTTCATTGCGCCCACTACAGATAATTATTTTCTTTTGAAAGCATTCCGGAAGGGTTCAATAAACTGATGTTTTATGTGATGGTAAATTTTAAAGTGTTTATTTTAACCATCCTACGATATTGGCACGGATAAAACCAGGGCGTGGGACTCGAATCGAACTAACGACCTCCCTCCCAATTTCCGGTCGGATGTTCACGGTAACCGGAAATCGGTATGTCGTTAGTTCGATTCCAGTCCCATCCACTGGCTTTTTTCTGTCAATATCGTAGGATCGTTAAAATAAATGCAATGAAATTTATCATCACTTGAAATTTACATTTCTCAGTCCTATAAAGTGTTTCAAAAAGAAATTTTAACCAACTTTGCTTGATTAAAATTGAAAATGTTTAGTCTAAAAGTGATATTTTATCTAAAATCTTTAGTTCCCCCGAACTATAAATGGGAAATATTTGCATTTCCTGTCGATGTTGAAAACGAATCTGTACGTCGAGGGTTTATGGTGAAAGCCCCCTAACTCACTCAAAAGAAATTTGAAAAATTTTATGTCAGGGTAATGTAACTGTTATTCGTCTTCCATTTTGTGAAATAAAAAGTGTTAACCAAAAATGTGGTATTCAGAATTTTCACCATAAGCCCTCGATGTGGGATTTTGTCTAAAATCTTGCCCCCTCTAAATAAAAGATAGCAGTAACGACCCGCAAACCATCTCTGATTACTTTGCTGAACTTTTCAGTACTGCATTCTCAAACGTTAACTGCCTAAGCCTAATAGTAATATCTCTTATTTGACAAAGCTGCCGCCGACTTCCCTTCAAGAAGGGAGAAGATTTCGAAATTTCCCAATGACTTCTCGAGTGGCCCTGATGGCATACCTGGCTCGATCCTTAAGATGTGTAACGCCAATCTAAGCGGAATTTTGTGTTATTTATTTAATCTATCCACTCGTTGTGGAGTGTTCCCTAAATTATGGAAATCGTACATAACACTTCCTCTATTCAAAAAGGGCAATAAGTGTGACATTTGCAACTATCGACCAATCGCCAACCTGCCCTGCATAGCCAGATTACTCGAAGCTTTGATCTGTAAAATTTTACAGTTTCACTGTAAACCCTTTATCAACTCTTTACAGCACGGTTTTGTTAAAGGAAAATCCACAACCGCCAACCTAGTCGGATTCTCCAACTTCTGCATCTCGAATATTGAAGTAAGCAAACAGGTCAACTGTATCTTTACTGATTTTAGTAAGGCTTTTGACCGTATCAATCATGACAACCTATTGCTAAAGATTACTCTTCTTGGTGTTCCACGTTCATTTGTGGCTTGGCAGAAATCTTACTTGTCTGATCGTACTCAGCTCATTTATTTTAGAGGCGCTCGCTGTAAGTTTATCCTTGTAATTTCAGGCGTACCCCAAGGTAGCCATTTGGGCCCTATCCTATTTTTGGTATACATTAGCGATGAATGTTCTTCTCTTGTATCCTCGAGAATCCTCTTTTACGCTGACGATGCTAAAATTTTCCGTGTTCTGAGCCATATTGAATTTTTGGATTATTGGACATAATTAGAAAAGGAAGTAACTTATCACTCTGTTTTTAGGGTTCCGTATCCAAAGGGTAAAAAATGGGATCCTATTACTAAGGCTCCGCTGTCCGTCCGTCCGTCACCAGGGTGTATCTCATGAACCGTGATAGTTAGACAGTTGAAATGTTCACAGATGATGTATTTCTGTTGCCGCTATAACAACAAATACTAAAAAACAGAATAAAATAAATATTTAAGGGGGCTCCCATACAACAAACGTGATTTTTTTGCTCGTTTTTGCTCGATATTGATAACGGCAACAGGTAGACGCTTGAAATATTCACAGAATATTGAGTTATATTATTCACTTTAATAATAAATAATTAAATTAAAATAAAATTAATATTTAAGTGGGGCTCCCATACAACAGACATGATTTTTTTGCCGTTTTTTTAGATAATGGTACGGAACCCTTCGTGCGCGAATCCGACTCGCACTTGGCCGGTTATTTTGATATATTCTCTCTTTATTTCAACACATTTGTACGCATCATTACTTCGACTCTCACAAAATATGTCGATAGTTCCTTCATCATTGTTGAGTTCTGCATCAAGTTGTTGCAACCACATAGCTTCTTGTGTTGCAGCTGATATGCTCATATATTCAGCTTTTGCTGATGATAATGCGACTATTCAAAGATATGGCACCTCCTCCTTTTAGAAATAGTGGGTGGTTCGGAATTGATGGTACAAATGCAGTCGAAAACTTTATATGACTATGGTTCGAATTCTGCTTTGTTTTCGAGATAAGGTGTTCTGCAAATTACTAGTATTTATGTTGTATTTGTACGAATGTACTTAAGTGAGGCAGTTAACGTGAGAAAGTCACATGAATAAAATCAGCATGAATTAAAGGTGATCTCGATTGATGCATTTGGCTTTATCATGAAGAAATCAGGAGGGATGTCTCGTAATTTGTTCTACTAAAATCTAAGTAAGCTGATCTTTTATAACAGAATTGTATGATACTATCTCCGGCCCATAAGTACTTACGTTTTTGTTATACTATGCTGTATTCCATTCTTGAGTTCTCTGCGTAAGCATATCGGCTGCAAAATTTTTGAGATTAAAACTCGCATATTTTCGAATAAATACATTTCCTCGTTATAACTTAAAAATGCAAAATATATTTTATGGAATTATCTGGAGTAAAATAAGATACAAAACAAAGGATCACACAGTTCGTTCATTACAAATCGTAAACATTAGAATATTAAACAAAAGGAATTATACAACACCAGCTGGTTTTGTTGTTGGTGGCTGAGATGGTTTCGAAATAATTTCGACAGCATTTTTGAAAATTTGTGTTTTCACGAAATCGGTTGCAGCTAAATTCAAGTCTTTGTTGCCTCCAAAATTACATTTAACATAACCATATAAGTTGGCTCCGTTCAGCGCTAGAGCAATCATAATTAACAGTACCCATTTGAATTCAAGCCATAGAAGTTTCGTGATAAAGAATATCCCCCAAAGTGCGGGACAAAAAATGAGTGCCAGCCAAAATACACGAACCTCATTGGGATTACTTCGTCCCTGTAGATTTCTGCCCTAAAACAAAATAATATGAAAAGGGCTAATATAAATTTTGCTGTTTGAAAAATAATAGTGAACGTTATGTAGGATGTACAAACACCTTTTTCGATTCGAACACCCAATAAGATTTGCCTTCATCGTCAACATAGTTCCACCAGCGCAGGCCCACTAACAACCTTCCCGTTATGTTTTTAACTGTCCAGAAATCAGCAGATAATAGGAGAACTACCATTACAAAACTAGTAATAAATGAATCACTAAACCAATTGCATATCATATATGTAACGATCGCAGCACCCCGGAAGAATAAGTGAAAAAATGTTACATAAGGATGTCTGTAAAAGCAGAAAAAAAAAATATTATTAAAAATATTTTTAGTAACTGTCGTTGATTGTGGTCATACGTGTATTTTTTACTGTTTGGATTGAGTTCTTCTTCTTCACCGAAAGGAACTGTATCGTCATCCAGCAAAGGAACCTAAAAGTTATTTGGTTTTTATTCTTACTGAAAACAAAATTTCTAAAGGAGGGTTAGTAAGTGTTCAAGATCCCTTAAATTAATAAAAAATTGTTTAGTGGGAAAACATTTGATTTATATATAATTAAATTACATATATGAATTACTATTGTGATTATCTAGTAAAAATAAAATTTGGAGAAATGTGGAGAATTAATAAAGCTTAAAAACAAACCGCCTCCTAGAGATGATGAGAAAAATAACAGATTTTTGTAATATCTAGTAGGACAGTCAGTAAACAACGGACTAGACGTCCGATCGGTTACTTTAACTGGGACACCCTGTATAAATTACAGATTCACGATTATTCGTGATATGGTCCAGTTAACTATTTTTAAACTGAAAACAGTAACACGCCTAAATCTCTTCTTCACATTGGGATAGGTATTTTAAACTTATCAAAAATGAACTATTCAGCGTTCAGGTATCCCCTCAAGAGTATTTTTTGCGGGTAAAAATGTGAAGTACTTGCGATTTATGCGAAATGATGTGAGAAATACTTTACCCCATTTGTTCTAGTGGTAGTCAGTAAAATTTGTAACTCCCATTGTATAAGGACAAGGAGTTCAATTAAACCAGCCGGAAAAATATCCACAGCACACATTGCTTAGTTCCAATCTTATACGTTAAATCGAGCTGTACATCTCGTTTCGATAGAACTTCCAGTCTATTTGTAAATATGACATGCGTTTTTTCAACTATGCGCCCGCCCGTGTTGCATTTGCAATTTAAATGCCAGCATAATTTCTTCTTTGTGAAAATTAAAATATATTTATCTATTTAACACGAAGCTAATGCGAGCTGGATGGATGGGGTGCAATATTAATTTATTTGGGTGACTAGCTAAAAGGCAATAAGTATAAAAGTAAGCCATTCGAAATTTCAGTATTGCTCATGCAAAAATGTAAACGTTAAATTTAATAATCTACTTAAATTGTTGAAATGTAAAATAAGGGTTGATGTTAGATGTTTTGATAATAAAATTGGCGTAGGGCTAGGCAATAGGCATCCCGATTGCTTACAAAGTTTTGTTCTTAGACCTCTTACCTCCTTAACAAAAGTTAATTAAAATAAAGTTAGCAAAGCAGAGAACATGCAGAACCTACATTTCTTACCGTTGCCGACGACATCCTATAAAAATTTTATTTGTACGGTCCCTTCCACGTTAATCCAAAATTCCGTCCACACAAAACACTCCGTATGACATTTCATCACAGAAATGTCAACTTATGGTTATTTCCTAAGTTGGTAGAACTAAATCCAGTTTAATGCCAAGAGGAAAACATTTGATGTGAAAATTCATAATTAAGTAGCGGGCGTATTCTTTCCATCCTGAGTTGTTTCTAATAAATTAAAATGCAATAATCTATGCACAGTACAGTAAGAGTTGCATCAAATATTTTTAAAATTTTCCGATTGCTAAATTATAGTCGAATAGCTATAGAAAAGGAGAGATGAAAGAGAGAAGAAGTTTTGCATGAAGAAATTTTACAATTGTTAGGTTTAAATAGGAGGCATTGTAAATGACAGGTTTAGAAAATGACAGTTCAGCATCCAAGTTCCCTTCAAGGTACATCGCGGCGACAAGTTTTAATTCGGACAGAATATATTAATATTGGTACCGCGATTACGTTTAAATAGTGTGGGAAAATGACTAAAATTTATGTATCTAGTGCGAAAATATTAAATTTGTAGTCTACAACGGGCCCGATAAAGCAAACTCTTGTTTCGGGAATCTTGTAGCAATGTCGTCGCCTTTTGTTATGGAAGTGGGTGCTCCCTTGACACTTACCACAAATTTGTGATTATTTGCATTTCGTTCATTCGACCCTCATAGAATTTAGTTTGTTTAGTATTTTGTTACAAAGTTTTCACACGGACGAACTGAGCATTTACCTGAAATCTCTTAGGTTCTAAGACATTTAATTCAGAGCGCATATAACGAATCGTGATCGATTTTTTTCCAGCTTTGTTACAAATCTAGGCAAATTAGTGTAACATAGTGTGGACCTCGATTAGCCGATACCTTCAACTGGCCATAATATTCTGTGGTGTATAATATAGTATTAAATAGAATAATAAAGTCAACAATGGGGGCTAAAGCAAGTACTGCTGCTAACGGAGGACATCAAAGTCCTCGCACACGAACATTTTCAACAAGTTCCAGTACTGATGTCGTATCAGCTGGGGCAGCACCCGGTTTTAATTTATTGCGAGCTCTGCCCGGTATGCATGTTCAACAAAATGATAGGCAACGTGCGCGAAGTCTATCATCAGTACCTGACCTACAGGCCTCCAACAATAATAATAATAGCCATCACAATCATCACGGAAATCATCATCAGAGTGAAAGTATTCCGGTGCAACAAAATTCAGGTCAAGTCTATGGAGATCATCATCCTATTATGGTTGGGGGTGATTTGGATACTGGAGAAGAGAATCAGGCTAGTTCAGCTGCTGCTGCCGCTAATGCTGCTGCAAGCGCATTAGCTTTAGGTCGAGTTTATACAGCCACTTCATTGCCTTCACATATTTGGTCCCTAAATGGTAAGTAGGAACATTTTGCTATAGTTAATATTTCTAGGGTGAATTGGAAATACTGCAGGACTGAGATTACAGTTTCTTGTAAATTTTGATCATTAAAAATGGTTCAGATCGATTGGGAGAATAATCGTAAAATAATTTGTTAACACAAATTTGTCATAGCTTGAAAAATGCAAGTTTAACTTCAACTAGCGTTGGCCTGCTTATGCAGCGGTTACTGACTTCAGAATGCGATGCGACTTTTCTTTTCTGTAGTCAATTTACACCACTTATTAAAGCATTTCATTTTTATGCTGCTATATAGTGCAACATGAATGAGTAATTGTAACTGACTAATAGTAGTCTTACAGTACAAACTTAAGTGATTTCTTCTCACTTTTCGCTTCTTTTATAACCGCGCAAAACAAAAAAAACGCGTGAATGCAAGGAAACCTGTAAAGAACGAGCGTGCTAGATGTAGAAAGGCTCGCTCGTGTGCGCACACGACAGGCTCGCGCCTCATAATGGCTCACGGAAAATGAACATAGGATTGATCGTTGTTAAAATTAAAAATCAAAAGCGCCCCTAAAACATGCATTTACGAAGCCAACAATAAAACTATTCAAAAACAGTAAAGAAATTAACTAAATTAAATTTTAATTTACTAATTTCTTTAAAATAAATGTTGAAACAGAAGAGGAGTGAAATAACTACTTTCATTTTTATACTATGTACAATAAAAAAAATAATCCACTTTTGATTTTTTGGGCCTTCGGTGCTCAATGGTGGTACTTACCAAAATGAAGAAGAAGAAAAAAAATCAACCAACAAACAGAACTCCAAGAAGGTGGATCTTCTGGAATCATGAAGCAACACTTTGTGAATTGTAAGTTAAAATAGTTTTTTCAATACTTTTGTATGGAACAATTTTGTAGAACAGGGAATTTATCGCCTTAGAATAGAGAAACCAATGTTATATGAAAATATTTAATAAGGCTACTTTGTAACTGAGTTTGCCCACTTGCAAAGTTGATTCACAAATTTAATTGTTAATTTTAAAATGTCCTCGATTTATGGCGTATCAGTATCAGACAATTTTTTATTCTCCATTGATGAATATCTTGAGTATCTTGAAACTTTTGGAAATAATTAAAGTCAACATAACTTTTATCTCCAACATTTTATTCGAGAACTCATAATCACTGTGTATGGATTATACAGATTATTTGACCTAGCGCTATAGATCACCTTGATCCGTCCACAAGTGAATCACATACTCGAACATAAAATTTTACGTTCTTTTCATTTAAAGATTTGTTTTTATCTTACAATTTCCCACACCAAATGGAAAAAGCAAGGACATTTTACAATTCACCTATCATCTGTAGAGAAATGTGATGATTCGAGTTCTACCTACATATTTGATGAAATATAAAAAGAGACAAAACACTCCACATCTAAGCTTCAACGAAGCTCACTAATATATTTTGTTCATCACTCGCATAAATATTTAAATTGAAAAAGACAAAATGCATGAGAAAAACCCACAATTCAAGGGAAATCGACCTTCAAAACCAAGGTGGAAATTCTTCAGAACAATTTATTCATTATTTGTATAGCTTCGAGCTTAAATTGCCCACAATCTCTTAACATTTCTTTAGAATTCTCCTACCAGGAGCCAATGGTAGTAGAAATTAGGAATTCCGAGAAAAATTACTGTTAGGGAAGTTGAGCTATTGGGAGGCTTCATCTTTCATAGGAACTTCAATATATCCAGTTGAAACTCCTAACCCCCTGGCGGTTCAAAGCCCCAGCAACCGACACTGTTAAATTCTCATGTATGACTGGCCTTAAAGAAGTATATCTTTTCTCTTTGTCGATATTAGGCCCCTATATCTGTACATATTTTAGCTGTACTGTGGAAACCATGTCAATTAGCAGATATAACAAGAGAGGTCAATACAAATAAAGCTGCAAAGATATTTTATTAGGCTTTTTCTTCTTCTTCTTATTTTCGGGGCTCCCTTGTAAGTGCTACCTTTGGGCACCGAAGGCTCATCCCTTGGTTCGACCAATTAAGGTATAACGCCACATAAGTATGCCTCAAAATAAGTAATAAAAAATTAATACACATTAAAGAAACCGATTTGTAATTACTGAAACAAATTTTTAAAAAATACAGAAAAAAACATTTGAATACTATTTTGTCATGATGGCTTGGTAACCGCTGAGTCACTGTAGAGAAGATATACGTTTGCTCTGCTTCTGGTGCGGAACTTAACTCTCTTATTAGGCTGAAATCAGCTGGCAGGCACATTAACCTACTCGTTATGGGGAAAATTTGGAAAGTCTTGTTCTAAATGTCGTAAGTTTGTG
This sequence comes from Dasypogon diadema, assembly GCA_006980735.1. NCBI lineage: Eukaryota > Metazoa > Arthropoda > Insecta > Diptera > Asilidae > Dasypogon > Dasypogon diadema. The sequence goes on from QYTT01091414.1 coordinate 69,412, forward strand.
TAAAAAAATGTGTAATATAAACTTGATATGAAATTTGTTATCTTTATAGTTCATCCTCCGTCATTATTCCTGACTCGCAGTACATAACATACCTTTGCTACGAGATGTCTCATATTAATGGTTAAAGAAAGGAAGTATAATGTTGTATACCTGGACCTGGAGATGATTGCAAGTCATGTTACAGAAAAGAGAGATTTTGGCGATAAAAAATAATTGGCAAAAAAGACATCGTTTAAGCTTACAACGTTAGATGCTACTCATTTCTGGAAAGAGTCTGATTTGACGAATGGGTGGAGGGGGACGAATAGCTTTTATTGTAGTAAAAATATCCTTTCTATTTCATTAGTTTCTTTAATTTATTATCGGCTACGTGTTAATTTATTTTTTTGTGCTCTTTGGTTTTATTCAGTTGTTCTTTTGGTTTTGATTCAAAAGTTTTTTGACTGAATGAGTTGACATTTTAGGGTTCCGTAGTCAACAAAGAACGCTTATAGTTTCACCATGTCCATTCGTTTGTCCGCGGCTTAGCTCGGAGACTCTTAGTACTAGAAAGCTGTAATTTGGTATGGGTATACATATTAATCACGCCGACAAAGTGGTAAAATTAGATCTTGAAAAAACAATTTTTTTGGGTACCTTTCCTTCACGTAAAGTGAGGATGCATTTTTTTCTCGTCTATCCTATGGTGTGGGGTGTCGTTGGATAGGTCGTTCAAAAATATTGCAGGTGTGTGAAAATCATTTTTCGATTTAGAGATCCGTTCGCGAAATATTAAGCTCTTTAAAGTGCTAATTTTTGTTAGAGTCAAGTGTCCTCCCCCCTGGCAGCTAAACGGTTATTTTTGGATATGTGAAAAACTCACGGCAGTAGTATATATAACGAAGTTAAAAGGAAAACTATCACAGCTAAGTAGGCTTTACATATACCCTATAGGGTATAAGTACAAAACTGCGATAAAGCAAAAAGCTCAAGCAACCCTTCCATCAACATCTCCGGAGATCCATGATTCATCACTTCCAGCTCCTGTATGAAGAAGCATACTATAAAACTCACACTGCTTCCTCCAGCGGACATGCAATGGTGAAAAAGAAATGAATTATATTCATCTCTTTCGATCTTTAAAGTCAAACTGAACTGTAATCGAATTTTAGATATTGTTCAGTGTGAGTATATCCAAGTATCTATATTTAAAAAGTAAATGTTCTAACGTCTAAATTTAGGTTCCAAAAAATTTTTAGAATTTAATTTCACTCAACCCTATCTTTTTATCACGCTCTATATAACAAAAAATCCGAAAATTAAATCACATTTTAAATGTTGGCATCTGCTTCTGCCGTCAGTTTGGTACATGACATGCAGAAATCAGACAGATATAAGCCAAATATACTTTTGTCTTTTGCCGGCGTTTCTAGGCGGGATATTTAAACAATTAATTTTGGTCTTTAAAGATGAAGAAATTTATAGTTTTAACACATATATTTATATAAACGGACTAATGAAATTTTGTTGTTGCATATAAAATTTTGTTAAGCAACAATTGTACTAGGACGAATCTAGAAACGCTTGCGAAGTTTATGACGTACTTCTAAGGTTATGTAGAAATTTGTGCCATTATGCAAGCTGTGCTGCGTATGTGACGCTGACGAGCCTAAGCTTAGCCAGCGCAGTACAGCTCCAGTAATGGGCCTAAAACCCGGCCGTGTGCTAGACCCCTTCCAAAAATTGGAATTTTTTAAGGTTGATATTTTGAAGCAGTTAAATACACCGAAACTTTTAAACTAACTGAACTCAGTACCACAAAATGCTACAATTTAATCCCCTCTATAAAACGGTATATTAGTTTCGTGTTATAGGAAAACGCGTTGTACGAGCATTTTCGTAAAACGCGCTCGTATGACCACGTATAATGCGTTATGTACAAATGATTCACGTTTAGCTTGTCTCGTTAAAGGGGGTTTAAATCGAATATTAAGGAAAAACTATGTTATGAACGAAATATCATTATAAATTTCACAGTACAGAAATATAACGTGGGGAATCTCCGCGTTATATCGGGGGGAAAACACGTGTTATACGAGGGACATGAAAACGCGTTATAAGAGTACCGTGTTATAGGGGGGATTACTGTATTTAAATTGATTTCCTTATTGCTTGATTTCAATATTTATACTAATTAAGATATGTATAAATGCACATGCTTCCAGTTTTTATTAAAAATGGTAAAAGACGATTGTGCTATCAAAATTAATTAAGTTTTCTAAAATCTCAACAGACGGCTTTCATGAATACATAAAATAGACATAAAAATGAAATGCAAATTTCCGCATATTTACGAATTTGGAATTAATCAGTCAACTCTTTGCTTCCGCTCTGTCTCAATTTCCATATACCTACTGTATTTGCAGATGAATCAGTTACTGAGCATTTCAATAGCTGTGAATTTCTTCACTGTGCTATTTTTATCCGAAAACTTATTTGGGAACACGGAAAATGCAGTACTTACTTTCAGGTTTCCAGCAAGTCGTATAAATTAGCAAAAAGCTAATGCCGCAGAACAGAGTAAGTTGAGTATACACGTAGCATTAATAGCCAGGGCAATTTTCGTAATTGCAACTGTGTTTACAGTACAAGGTAAAGGAGCAAATTATGTTAGTGCACTTCCATTACCTGGCATGGAAAAAAGTAGCAAAGACCGAGAAAAGCACTCGCTTTGTGCTTTGAGAAACTTAAAAAGCTAATAAAATTAGTGCGTATATGACTATATAGAATCTGTCTATACATGTTGTATTTTAAAAGAATTGTGGAATTGTTCAGATGTCTTGAAAACTCCTACAGAAAACCAGACGACCCGTTTTTTTTCTAGTACTTCCGAGGCAATAAAGATAGAAAATATTCAGGTTCTGGGACAACCGCCAGTAAACTCTTTATATAATCTCAATAGCCTCTGCCGTACAGGAACATTTATTTCTGAAATTTGCATTAAACGAAGAAAATGACGGCCTTCAAGAATCGCATGCACAATAAATGATGGAAGGTCGGTCATTTCAGAAGGTTACCCTTCCGTTCAGTTTCATGCCAGAGGAATTTCATTTTGAGTTAGCTGAATTTGCTATGGTGGGTTTGCATACGTAGTTTGCGCTTTGCTTTGCATTTAATTGTTATTTCAACGAGACTGGTACAGGAGAAAGCTCTTCGGTTTTTATTCCTTGGGCACATTTAACCTACATTCAGAGCATTAAGTTCAGAATAAATTTATGTAACTGATCATTGCGAATGACATCCGTATGTTGTTTTTCGTGGCTTTAAGCTCAGTTTTACCACGTTCTGTCTGGATTCAAATTTTATAAAATTTTCTATATTAGGAGCTGTATAAAGTTCATCCTTTACTTATATTTCTGTCTCACACTTCGCCCTAAATAGAGCTTTTCGTTCAAAAGCTGATAGTGCTCCCTTTTGTTGCTCTGTAAAGACTCATGTCTCACCTTATGTTCCTACAGGTTATAACAAGTCTAATTATCACTTGATTGAGTTCTGAGCGTTCTGATTTTCGTTAAGTATTCGGGAATACCCTGAAAAATTACAAAGTTTATTTTTATATTACAACCTGCAACCTGAGCGTGGGCGACCACGTTCACGACACAATACATCGCTTATACTGCATCCCAGAAAAATTTTCATATATGGAAAGAAAATGGTCCACCAATCCACCTGCAAAATTTATTTCATTTGTTTGTTTCTAATGAAATGATCAACGACATTGTTTACTACGCCAATTCAAAATCGTGTTGGTACCTGATTCATGCCGTATTTAGGTAAAGGCACAAGCCACTAAGGGTTCAAATCAAATCGTACTATAACTATGAAAACTGCTTTACGTGAATTTCACTTGGCTCTGAATTCTTGTACCTTACTTGCAATTTTACAATTGTTGATACGTCGCGTAGTATAACAAACAGAAATTTCCATAAGAACTAAAAAATTCATGGACGAAAAAAGTGGGTTTTTCAATGTTCTGCTATGATAATGAAAAGATTTTAGTGTCATACAAGCCGAAATCCAATAAAGCGGTATTCCTTATTTCTACCACTTATGATCAGGCGGAAATCCATGCTACGACAAACAATACTAAGATGATCGATTACTACAATAGTATCAAAGACAGTGTATACTGTGGATCAATTATATTCAATGAATACTGAAGAGCCTTTGTATGCAATTGATCACAAGATAGAGGCACTTGGCGGACACAAACTTGGCGGACACAAACTGAATTAAATTTTGAAGTGAAATTCACTCCGAAAAACACTTGAGAAATGTCCACATGAATAGAAAATTGCGTTCTAGGTGAAAAGAAAGTGTTTCGATCACAGCAAGTCATCACAAGGAAATTATTACAAATCACATGAGAGAGAATTATTAGTTCAATATTTTGAAACACTCTAGTAATGTGTTCTTCCTTTTCAGTACTCAACAAGTCTTTTTTTCAGCACTAATACCCATTTCCGGGATATCATAAATTAAGAAGTGGCAACTGATGCAGTTATATTATTTTCAGTAGGGTAGTTTTTATTTATTGCTGTCTTAAAAATGTTCCTTTTCGGCTAAGGTATTTTGGAAAAGTTCATCAGCGGTCAGGTATCTGGGTCCCAAGCCCGCAACGCGAGATTTTGAACCTAGTGTAACTCTGATTAAAGCAGATAAAGATACACGAGAACTTTATTTGTGAAATGACTTCATTATTTACATGCATTCCTTCTTAGTAACAATCAGGCAATCTATAAAGCGGTGCAGCATTTAATTTTCTGCTTTTACCCAAAAAAAAACTTTACTTATTCATGTCAAAGATGCCCATCACAACACTAGAGTAGGACTCTTGAAAGCTATCTCTCAAGTGGATTATAAAAGTTTGCTAAAGGTAAACGACCAGCTAACTTACCACAGTGATACATGTACGGCAACTTCCCGCATTATTCCGTGCCTTTAGGAAAGGACAGGTTTAGCTCTCCACTCCACTATTCAACAGCAGCATCATGGTTTGCATAAACGAAGGAAATTCATTTGATATGCCTACAGCTTATCTATAAAATTTACATATTCCTGGTGGGTTAGAGAGCGGTATAAAAAAGGATTCGATTAGTTGATGAAAGCATGTATATATCACTCTCACTGCAAGCCTAAATAAAAAATGAACCGCGACCTGGTACTTTTTCTGTTTCTGATAACATTTTTTGAACTGTTATTTGCATGGTTTACAGCAGGTCATTTGACTAGATTAGAATGAGTTCTCTTTGCTTTGTGATAAGAAGCAGCCCCATAACATCTCGGGAAAATTAGGTTAAAAGCTGGGTCTGGTAAATTTGGAGGGAGCGTTATGAGAGCTCTTGTGAAATTATAGTGTTGTCAATATAATTTCATGATTACACTTGTATTCTTTCAAATAAGGAGTGATGTAGCCATTTCCTATTAATTTTATGATTCTATGCATATGTAACCCTCAATTTTATTTGTATACCTATATCTGATTTCGTTAGAACATTGTGATTCTATTCATGTCTCTATACCATCATATGTTATGGTCATGTTTTTGGGATTTTGCTGGAATTGTAATGGCTGGCAGGAGGGTAGTTCTTGCCCATTGATATTCAGCAAACTAAAATCAAAATGGTAATCACAAAAGAAAAAATTAATTACGGACTATATTCCGCCATCAAACAATTTGATTGCATTCTCTCAAAACAGTAAATGTGAATTAGAGAACCAGAGTGAAGCCAAAGAAATATTGTGATATAAGCAAAGAATATAAATCAAAATACACTGATGTGAAGCCAAAAAACATACCAGAATGTTTTTTTTTTCACTAGATATTGTAATAAGTTAATTAAGCCAATCGCATGGCCTAGTATTGCTTAATTATTTCAATGTTATATCCCAAATAAAAGAATTTAAGCTTTCCAAATATATCTAGAAAGGGGAGGGGTTAACGGTTGCCGAGATAAGATGTTTTTGTTTTGTTTTTTTTTAATGAAAACGAAACATGTAAAATATTGGTATAGATATGTAGATGACATTTTGTGTTTAAGGACGGGCACAGTCCAATTTTTTAAAATATATAAACGCATTGTGCAACAAAATTAAATTCAAAATAGAGATTAATTCATAATACAGAAAGGACACGTATAGTGATAACATTATTCCGTACGACTCAAACTATCCAATATCTCATTGTGCGCCTTCCACTCCATGATCTGTGAACTTATAACATACTGATGAACGTTATAGAATATAAAAAAGAGTTGAAATAATAAAACAAATTGCTAAAAACAACGATTATGAAGTTAATACAATAAAAAAAATCATATTTCGAACAAACAAAAGCCTAATAACAAAACTACTCTATACCGGAGAAAGAGTAAAAGAAAAGAATCGAAGGTATATAAAAAACTGCTGGGTCATTCACAGGGAAAATCGTACCGGGTTTCTGAACGGATATAGTCAGATTGCTGTGGTATGTTATCGGCTGATTGAGCATTTCAAAATATACTATTACCTGAAATATTTCTACCTGAGCTGAAATATTATTGAAAATACGATTAGAAACAGTTTCTTACTTTTTGTTTGCCAAGAGAAATTTAAAAATTCATATCTCCAGTTTTAAGAATTGCATTGGCTTACGGCAAAAGGAGGTCAATAAGAGAAGCTTTATATTTTCATTAAAAAATAAACATCCCTTTTGGAGGAAAAAAGGACTTCAAGGATAACGACATTATCCTATATCCTGTAATATTTCAAAATGCCCGTCTCTGGTTTTCTTATAATTTTTTCTTTTTTATCCTCGCCGAGTCCCAAGAATACTGTTGGAAGGACAAAGTGGCAGCATAAGCTGTTCATGCAATATACTCCTAATTTTTTAAAGTGATTTGCCTTCCATTGTATCTTAATTTCAATTACATAACCACATTTTATATAATTTCATAATTAAAACAATTGAAATAATCGAATTTCAAAAAATTTATTTTGTACCTGTGCTTTTCATCTGAAATAGCTAAAAAGCTAAAGATAATTCATTCATCTAATCTGCTAATTAAAAAGATAGTGTTAGAAAAATAAATGATTAGATTTTTGTTTAACAGAATAAGTAGAATTGGATTTTCGCTTCGCACCGCCTTGAGCATTAATTATAAGAGTTACAATTAAATTAATCATTAAACTAATCAATAGGAGTAATTAATTAGCTTTTTAAGAATAATTTTCAATAAATAAACTTCTAAACTTATTCTACCAATATTTTTGTATTCCTTATTTTTCAATTAATGGCAATAAGTTTTGAAAATTTGCTGTAGTTAGCAATTAAAACATAAGAAACCTTAAACAGTCTTGTTTCCATATCGCGATCATAAATCTAATCACCAACAGCCTGTTTGTTCCTCTGTTTCTGGATAATATATAAGCTAGGACATTTAGATAAACGACTCCAGTATATTTTTAAAATATATTCTGTTCATAAGCGTTTAAATTCTAAGTACTTAGTATCAAGAAAGCGCCGTTCCTAATAATATTTGTTGTTATGCAATAATTTTGCACTAGCTACAAATCTTATTTTTAGTCTCCGCCGGTATCAGTAGTTTTTTTTTGTTTTTGAAAAGTTCGAATTCTGATCTTTGTAATTGCGCGTTTTACTGATAAAACTAAATACGCTCTAGCATAATAGTAAAGGGAAAATAAACAGCAATAAATATTTGTAAAAGGCAAAAGGTAATAATAAAGTAAAAGAAAAAATTAAGCAACAAAATTTTATCTAAGATGACCTAAAAAATAGAAAACAATTTTTTGCTGCGATTTATAAATTTTAAAACTTATTACGAAAAATAACCATGGGGTATTTCAGAGTGCATTTCCTATGAATATTTTTCATTAATTTAATTATTTTGTCAAAACTATGAGGCACTCGTAGCAAATATTTGGGTGCTACGAGCTTACGAGCTTCGAGCATGTAGGTATGGAGTGGAACTCAGACAAAATTTCCGTGGCCAATTTTAAAGTGGTGTGAGTCTACACAAATACTTTGAAAAACGTGCAAAGTAGTAGATATTATTTAGGCATGGGTAGGCGCAATAATTTTTAGTCCCAACTCTTAGGTGTCTTCAAAAATTATTTATTTTTTAAGGGAAGTCGAGTTTCGCCTGATAACGTTGAACATTTTTACGGTAGCCTCCCTCCTCCTTTTTCAACCGGGCTTGGGACCGGCTTTGGCGGAGTTGCGGCGATGGCGGACAATTTATATATTTCTGAAAGGTTAAATTTTATTGCCCCCGCAAGGCATAGCTATTTTGTGCTGGCACTGAACATTCCTACAAACAAAATTATGTCAAATTATCTTATGTTAAAATATTAAAAAATTTGCTAATTAGAAATAATCCTGAAAGGAAATTATATTTTTTCGTATGAAATCTATAAAAAAAAGCAATTTTTATTTCATAGTACTCACGTATGAAACGATATGCCGGGCTTTGCACGTCGCATTCTATTTTCAGATATTTCCACTACACACTTCATCACTGTTATTGTTTTTATAATTATTTACTTAAAATCTGAGATCACTTCACAAATTTGCATGAAATTAACGATTTTAAAATACCGCGTTAGTTTTTAAATACTTTTTAACTGTTTTGTTCTGGTTTTGTTGTTAAAAACTTGACAGCTAGTTTGACACTCTGTAGGTTGTCAACAATCCTGGTTGACACATCAAAATTGGCCACGCTCATGTACAGGGTTTTTACACGTAACGCCCCATCCTTTACTGTATGATCGAAGGCTACGAGTGCCTCATAATTTTTGTTTTTTTAAGTCATATAAGTCATGAAATTTTTGGATAGTTGAAAAATTATTGTATACCTTTGTAGGGCATCTTACATAAAACTATGTAACTTAAAATGTGTTTTTTCAGATATTTTTATTTAATACTTATTAATATTTGAATGCATTTATTAATAGAAACTGCTTTCTTAGCAAAAACTTAAATTTGCGCAATATTTGATTTCGAGATTTTTTGAGAGGCCCTGCTCTATGGCCAAAGCGGCCCCCCTATTTTTTTGATCTTAAATTGATTATTGATGTATTGTCACAAAATGTGTTAAATTTTAAGAAATTCCGTTCGATAGAAGATTTGGAAAGGAAAATTAAACATGCGAGACTATTGTTTACCTACTTTCTTCATTGATCGAAAACTTCAAAACTACCAAACATGATAGAAGAAAATGTAAGCCCAATTTAGCCTGTCTCACTGGTTCATAAAAATAGCTTACTCAAGGCTCCTGGGCTTTATAGTGGGTGGTACTGCTTTCTCATCATCACTTGAATTAGCCTAATTTTTAAAAAGTTGTCTGTAAATGGAAACAAGATAAAAACGATCCAGGAAATAAAATACTATCATACTTTATGTAATATGTATAAGCGGAATGATAACTTGATAAATAACAAAATATAGCAGTCCACAGTATGTGAAAAGATAAGTGTCTAGAACATTTTATTGCAAAAAGATTAACGCAATTGCGTTTGCTCAAAACAAATTTTCTTGAGCCTTATCTAAGCTGATATCTGTTCTACAAAAAATAAAAAGTAAATAAAAAAAAATAAATAAATAATTAAAACCAAATCGATAAAATCCCTGAGTAATAATTTCTGTATTAAAATTAATTGAGTCTCCGGTGACTCATATATTTTTTATAAATATCCCCTAAAACCGTTTGATGGCTTAAATGATTCACTGGGTGAATTGAAGTTGTTTGTCAAGTGCCGGTAAATAGACATTGGTACTTGTTCTACTTTGCAGAGGTCAGTGATATTTGGCAGATTTAGTTGTACAAACAGTGCACGTCAGAACTAAGGGTAGTGTTAATGATCCGATAACTTTTCGTAATATTGGGAGTTATCATTTTGTTCAGCTTGTCGTTAATTGAAATGGAAATCATGAAAATCACAAAGGAATGACAGAGGTATCTGGGGCTTTGCTTTGTTCTCACAACAGCGCATTATCCGACTTGCCTGAGCTTTTTTCGTAGTAAAGCACGACGGCTACAGAGTCGTCGAGATATCAACAAACTCAGTATCAGTAACCAGGCAACATGCATTTTAAATTGGAGGTGGCCTGAGTGGATCGGATTCGCATCGTGTCCCGGAGTTTAGATCAGAATCAGACACAGCCTAAATCAAGCATATACACAGCCTGGTGAAGTGGGCAGCAGCAGCTGTAGTCAAAGCAGCACAGAAGAATCAGCCGAAGTCTAAGCGAAGCAAATAGTATAATCATTACGAGGACGGGAGAGGCAGTATCGAAACGAAACCGAAAGCAACATTTCTTGTCGGCTCTGGCCTCTAGGTTCCCAGTACCAGTACCAGTTTGCTTTTTGTGTTCGCTGTGAAAGCTTCGTTGGGAGGCGCTTGTGTTGCAAAGTATTTCGTAAGAAGTCGTCCGTAAACGTATCCGGTCGCGGTCGAAGTTTTTCATACCGGCAGGATTAAATGTCAAATGCCAACGCCAAGGTGTTCCCAATCCCAATAAATCATAGGTAAATCCTGCAAAAATTGTGTGTTAATATTTTTGGGGTCAAACTGAACCACGAAGTGAAGTAATGTGATAAAGTGGCTAAATATAGTCTGATTAGTGCCGTTCTAGAGTTCGTCGAACTACATAAGTTTTGGTTCGGTGCAAAAGGGCAAGAGGAAATTGTTTTCCAGGCGTATAAATTGCGTTAAAGTGACATGGACTCGGTCTTGGAGTTTTCCACAGAAGTGTATTGACATCCATTTTCCAGTGTGCATGTGTGGAATGTTGCACAAGCTTTTACATTTCGAAGACGGCGAATACTGAATATACAAAAAAACGTAGAAAAGCTTCTTCCGCCCTCTGTGCCTCCCATGAATAAAATTTTCGAAGAACTTACGGATTGTTTATGCATTCGGTAGCATCGGTTGGTTCACAACTGTGGGACAGTGCAGAGAACTCTTTAAGTGGGCTATTGAATAAAAAGTTCAAAAATTGATTGACCCGAGTTGGCGGCGTCCAAGTTCTTGCACCTATCGATTTCAAAATTCAAATAAACACCACAAGTAGTGGAAAAAAAGAACTGTTCCCTTTTATTTATATCACAAACTTGGCTGCTTCAAGTGAAGCGAGAAAGTCGTCTTCTATGGGCTAATTTTAGTTAATCTTATTAAAAGATGTTAGCTGAAAGGGGTCATTTTTAAGACGAATTGATGTCAAAAACTGAAACCCGTGTGACGCTCTAAGGAGCATTTCCCATGACATGTTTTCCTTCTTCGGAAAATCTATGATTCTGCAAGTTAATTATGTCAGTGTGACTATAAAACTACCTCATTCACATGAATTATCTGTGGCACTGATTACATGCAATTTTTCTAATTTACCGGATATCTTGATCTTGAATTCCCTTTCTGTTATATTAGTGAGTACATACGTTAAAATTGGCGATTTTTCAATCTTGAAAGCTGCAGTTAACCTACTTTGTATCTTTTCGGTCAAGTGAACTGCTAATTGCCGTGAACTATATTTTTAAGAAGAATATAACAATGAATTCTATTCACTGGTGGGAACTTTCTCTGAAATTTCAAAAAATGTATGACACACGAAGTACGTAAACATATTTCGTGACCCCCTTAACACTTTTCCGGGTTTTGCTTATTTAATTTTGTTGTGCAAAATTTCCCAATTTATCATAGATTGAGTTGTTCCTTTGAAATCCCAATTGCCCTTTGTTGAGTCGTTTTATACATTGTGAAAATAATAATAATACCTTGATTTAAATAATTTTTGACAAGGAGTTCATAGTGTTCCTTAATACTATCCTTTGCGTTTTCGTATCTATCATCTGATTGACGCGTGTTCGAAAATTTTCACGTATGCTGTGCTTTCCAGTTATTAACTGCATACAAGGAAATAATTTATACAGGCTTAAAATGTAAAATCTCATCAATCTCAAACACCCATAATTAGCGCTTACATTCTAATTTTTCTTATATATACGGTAAACTGATACTGCGTGAAGAGATTAACTAACAGTAAAGTAGTAGTAACAGAATGTTTCCTCTCTCATTAGGATGGATAAGCTAATTTCATTAACCCGGTCAAAACTATTGCAACAAATTTCTGCAACGTGCCTTTTCGATATTCAATGATTTTTGTTTTTTCTTCCTTTCCTCTCTATATCTCGTTTTTCCTTTTTTTTTACACTCTTTTGTCTTCCTTGCTCTTCTCTTTATGTTCTCTCTTCCCTCCCTCTTCATTGTTTCTTAAAGTATTGCCTAAGCTTAGGAGACAACCCTATAATGCACATTGAGGAGAATGAGGAAATTTTAACTTGACAAATGTTGCAAGTAAGCCACAATTACTGGCATGAAATTTTTACTGTGCAACACCCTAGTGGCTTCGTAAGCACAATTCTCCTCAATAGAATTGCCTCAAGCCACCGATACTCATATAAATCACCGCCCTCTTTACAGGAAACGAACCTACACCCATAGAGGAGAAAATCCAACCCATTCAGCCAAGGGCAAGTTCACAGTTTCCTTCCTTTTTCAGAACTGTTTTTTCTTTCTTCATTTGTTCTCTTTTTTCTTGTCTCTGATTATCGACTCTTGGGAATTGCTTCTCTCTCTCTCTCTCTCTCTCTCTCTCTCTCTCCTCTTCTCAGCTCTGCTCCTATTCTCCGCTCGTTCTTTTCTTTCTCACAATAGATCTTGATTTGAAGGCGTAATTCATTTTTTTTTATTAGTAATTTGTAGAGCTTTTTGATCATTTCAGACTCTGTGTGCAAATGTGAGCCTCGGTTTACACGGCACTTCTTGAGACCCAATCTACCGTGTAAATTGAGGGATAGGTCTACAATTAGTTTGCGAATTAAATCGAAATCCTTAATAGCGCAATCTGGCATTTCCGTCAAGGTGATGACAGGCTTTTATAGAATAATTTTACAACAGCTCTGAATTTTCTATTATTTATTCAATCATGCGTTGAACTACTGTAATATCAGCCCTTTGCATTTTTTCCTTCTTTTGTTATCTCAGCGAAAGTGTATACTATTTGCTTTCCGTTATCATCTAACGTATACTGTCCTACTTTCTTTGCTAAATAGGTTGTCACATCAAAGGTGACTCACGGCTTTTAGGGGACAATAGTTTTTTCATGTCAGCGGTGACTTTACAGTGCAAAAATTAAGCTGTGATAATAGAGTAAAGTTTGTTCAGGTTTAAATAATACTTGAATATATTTCTTAGTTACATCTCCTGAAAAATTTTCCCAATAAAGAATCGAGCTCCAGCAGTCATTACAAATTAAAAACATGCGATAATGGTTTTCTATTAGGCAAGTTTTATAATAAACGGAATAAAGAGTAACATTAGCACTCAATGCCAGTATATTGCTGTAGCTAAGTAAATATTTTCTAACTCTATTCGTTGTGCAATCATTTTGTAATATGGCAGTGGAAGAAGTAAAATGTATTTCAGTTTCTCAGGCTTTATAATTAAAAAAAATATCAGAAAACTATTATATGTGTATAAATCGTGGCTGATCGCTGGACATGTGAACATGTATTTTCTCCTGCGTTGTGTATAATTATTACGTTCAAAATCACACCTCTTCCATTGTTTACCACTTTCCGTTTATTGCAATGCTTACCTAGTTGATTTAATGAAAGATTTCTTTTGGATGCAATGCATAGAAAAATGTACTGATTATGTAATTTAATTATGTAAATTATATCTCCAATTCATGGATTATGAAATTTACAATGGAGCCATTAGTTTAAGTTATTGGATTAGTGCAATTTTAATCCTGCTCATTTCGCCACAATCTCTAATTCAACTGATGCTCAAGAGTCTTCAACTTATTTGCTAAAATTGGCGTTGGATTTCGCCTTCTCTTCTCAAGTTCTCCGCTGTTTATTATATATCTTTTGTGTGAATTAGTTTAGGTACTTTGTTTGTCGTGTAACTTTTTATCCACTTGGAAAATTTACCAAGCTTGGCCAGTTGTTTTTATCTCAGACTAAAATTGTGCATTAATTCAGATGCTATCATTCTTAACAGCCATCAAATCGATTCCGCCGAACTGTAACACTTTGTTTTGCTTTTTTGCTTTTTTGCTTTTTTCTTTATCTGGTTCCTAGTTTTATAGACGGTAGTAGCCTTATTTTCACGTACTCCTTTGGAATAGGTGTAAACTCCCATACATTGATAGCAATACGATACGAAATTTCTGATCTAGATCTTGGACAAGGGGTAGTGATGCACACCGAATGACAAGTGCTATTGTTTTTAACAAATAAAAATTCATCATATTTCCCTTAATAATGAAATAAGCTAGATATTTCAGGTACTCTTTATCAGTAGGTATCTTTTTGGTAATGCGATTCAGGGGTAACGTATTCATTAGTTAAGAATAATAAACAAAAATAATGAAAATGAAATTTTAAACTGTTGCAGAACCATAGCACCACACATTGACAAGAATTGAGACGTTATCCTGTTAGTAAAGCCATTCAGATTCGCCTTTAGTCCTAAAAGAGCACAGAAGCCGATCACAGAGAATGCCCAGATACTCCGTGCTATTCATATTCGTGGACCGAAACGCAGAACAGCTTCTGAGCTAAAGGCTCCCCAAATCACTAAACTTCCGACATCAAAATTTCTCGTCAAAAAGTATTGGGTCTCCTTGCGTAAATCTCCCTAATAGGTATTAAAACAATCTGAGCCATCAAGATAAAACTTATTGTCGTCCAAAAAGAACACCTTAAAAGTTATTTTAGCTAAAGCAAGAATTGTAATTTTTACGTATATGATGACT